>JAQPZY010001236.1:680000-985000 GCA_029931535.1 Margaritifera margaritifera | reverse complement strand
CTAAAAGTAAGAATCTAACGTAACAGCGGGATAAATTCCTTGATAGTTTATACATGTCGTTCTGGTATGATACCACTCGAAGACTTAAAGTGGTCTTTCCAATCCTGTACCCAACATTAGACAGTTTTGTATGAATGAGTCAGATTATGATTCTCTAGCAAAAAAAATGGATTAGGTGTCAAAGTTATTTCACAAGTAATGGCGGTAATCGAGTGAACAGTCTGAAATTACCTCCAAAATTCTGTACACAGAAATGAAAAACACAGATATCTTTTTACATAACTTCTCTCTCTCTCTCTCTCTCTCTCTCTCTCTCTCTCTCTCTCTCTCTCTCTCTCGTCATACTCATTTACATTGTATAATATGTAAAGAGTTGCCTTGAAATGTTAAAATGTCATTATTGAGACTGAGAATTTATTCGAACCTTTGAGATCGAATATCCCAAACCTTAGGATGAAACTCGCAAAAAGTTTTCATCTCTGGCCCATATGCTTCTATAATATTTTCCTGCAAATTTTTAAAAATATGTTCTTGTATAGAACTATGAATTCTAACCACACAGTTTCAGGTAAAAGTTTGAGTTTATTACATGCAAAGTTGTATAAATTATAAGTCTGGTCTGCATACTTCCAATCATTCAGTATAGTGTGTAGTATTACCTATAACCAGTTCCTAATAAAAAGCCAATCTCTGTCGCCATTCAGCCTATTTTAGCGTGATTTATGTCGGCAATATGTCCATAAATCATCGCAAATAATATAGCTCCCGCATGCTCTATGTCGATTTAATGCAGTCTTATAATTGCAGTCAATTGCCCATATTCTTCCCGATGAAAATAACAACAGTACTGGACTGCTGGAACTTGTAATGATTCAAAAAATGTAATCACACGTGAAAAAGTATCGAGCAAAATAGCCCTATATTTGACATCAATATTATAAATTCTTATTTGCCTGTAAACGTGGTATAAAAGTAGCGATATAATTCAAGCAAAGTGATTATTTACAGCATTTTGCTCAAATGTGTAATCGAATGAACTGGAGAGTAATTGCTGTTATTAGAACATGAATTCAGTATGCACAAATTACGAGTGATAATAAATATCTACAAGGACGAATAATGTTGTACACGGTATATTACTCAAGTTGCTTTAGTAAATAGATCTGAGAAACATGTGTATGTATAGCAGCCATTTCTTTCAGATATGTAAACAATAAATGTGTAAATATACCAAGAAACTTCGAAACATTGAAATATGTATGCATGAACATAATTATTATCTTTTTTTTACACATCTGTGACAAACTAAAATGACTTCAAGAGATAAATTACAAACTCTCTGCTGTACTTTTAATAAGTAAAAATTTTAGTACGTTGATTTCAAGATTACAAGCAGTACCCATTAAAGTAAATTTGCTCTTTTATTCCTGTTGGAAACCGTTTGCATCTACAGTTTTTTATGTTTTATGTTTGAGACATATAGAAATAATTAGGTATTCAAAATTTGTAAAACTATGATGAAATTTTATGAATTACGAGACGTATTTAAATAATTACACAGACACATACATATATATGTATGCATAAGAATTCTTTATTTCAGATTGCATGGTCCATACATTTAAATTAAAACATAAAATATCAAAGTATTTTAGACATAAAAGATCATAGGTGTCTTATGTACAAATATACAGACATATCTACAACTACAGAATGTTTCTGGCATTGTTAAGAACAGAATTATATAAGAGATTTAAATAGTATATATATATATATATATATATATATATATATATATATATATATATATATATATATATATATATATATAAATTGTTTTTGGCTTTTGAGTTTGGTGCTAGTTTTGTGGATATAAATTGTTTCTTCCCCTGACGAAGAGCTTGTTTAGCTCGAAACGTTGGGAAACTGTTTTGTATTTTTTGCGCCGTTATCAATGTTTGTGTAACTATATATATATATATATATATATATATATATATATATATATATATATATATATATATATATATAAATACATGTGTGTGTGTCTATTATTATATTCATTTATTAATACAACGGGTAAAGACTGCCTATATTTTAAAGTAAATGAACTGCGTTGAAAATAATAGACGTGGTGTAAGGAAAATGGATTATTTTGTTAGATATGATGATTAGAGATACAAATTGTATCTTACTATAATTTGAATATTCTGTATAGAACTCTATCTGACTTTTCCACATTTAGACTTACGTAAAATAAATTATTCTGGTTTATTCATTTAAAAACAGTTGTTAATTTAATTTTCCATTAAAGTGCTAACCTGTAGATTAAACCTGTTTCTTCATAAGCATCTCATATTCTGTTGCCAAGGAAGTACCAATAATAAGGTAATTACTAGAAACTAAGTCAATTAGATGTTTTTTGAGAAATTTTCAAACATTGTTTCTACTGGAATTTTAGTATTCTAAGTTCAACGTGGTTTTAATGATTAAGTGTTATATAAGGCAGCAAGAACATTCTAATAAGAGATTAAGAGATTAGCGTAGCAGCTGTTGGCACTTTAATACCATAAGTCTTGTGTATTCTTAAACGCTATATGGTATAAAACGATTTTCTTTTACAGCAGACCTTTTGTAACATTGACTTAACCAGCTGCTATTTTTCGTTTTGCCGCTGCAGGAATATATATATATATATATATATATATATATATATATATATATATATATATATATATATATATATATATATATATATATATATATTAACATTGAGTTATATGAGATAAACGGACTCTTAATTCGATGTTGATTTCAGTTCCAATTGTGGAATTGAACATGTGCTGGACAGTTAAATTGCCACGGCGTGTAGAAACCTTTGTACATAAATTTAAAAAGAATTCAGAAAGGAAATTGTATAATTAAAAATAAAAACAACAAGTAGAACTGACTCAAAAAATTACGTTGTCTGAAATCACGATATTATGGAAGATGACATGGTATCATGTTTTATGACCTGTGCGCAAATATACAACCAAAATATGTTTGAACAGTGTATCGACAATGTTTAAAAAAGATAAACAAAATAAAACATTGAACATCTATCTCTCTCTCTCTCGTCATAAAAACGATTTGCAGGAATATTTATATCAGCAATTTGTTTCATAGAAATTATAACGGGAATATGAGCAACTGAATATACGTAAATTAAGAACTAGTGGTAATAGACGCATGGTGAAAATAATGAAAAAAAATCCTAAATCTTTCAGAAAACATAAAGAAAGTAATTTATAACCAGTTCAGAAATGGAGGGGGAAATTAAATTTGAAGGAGATCCATTCTTTAGTAGGGTCAGATATATTAAAGATATAAAGGCTCGGAACAAGTAGGAGAAAAATTTGCCATCTGTCATTTAGATAGATAACAGTTGGTATATCAGTTGAGAAAAATAGAAATTGGAATCTGTGACTCAAAGCCGAATGCAATTTTTCTTCGGTAATGTGTACTTTAATATGATAATCGATATCCGGCATGTAAATGTGAATTTATTGTTTTGAGTGTATAGGGAAGAAATTTAAATAAATTTGCATAATTGTGATCTCCCCGTTTGTTTTATCCAAGTAAATAATATGATTGATTTATGTATGTGATAGCCATATATGATAGTATGCCAATTATCTATACTAACTGTTTTGACTGTTGTTAATTCCATGAACCTTCTGTACAATGTCATTATAAAACTGTATATACGTAATGCATATTGAATGTTTTAATCACAATAAGAAAATTGATAAATGAAAGAAAAGGTGTCCTAATTACAATTTGGCACTATAATAGCCTATGAAATGTAACAAAATCTTGTACGTAACATTGGTGGAATTAATATAAGCCAAAACAATTATTGTAGATATTTAGAAACCGAAGAAATAATATCATAAATTAATATCACATGAACTATTTATCATATTTATCAATGTTATTAAACTGGATGTGACAAAAGGTGTCAGAATGAAATATTTCTTTTGATTTATTAAAACAAAACTCATTTATGTAATGACATTTTAGATTTGAATTTCAGGAAATAATGTCAATGAATGTATCTTTTTAAAAGCTGTTTCTCGTTGCATTCTAAAAGAAAATATAATGAGGCGAAAAGCA
Organism: Margaritifera margaritifera; assembly: GCA_029931535.1. Classification (NCBI taxonomy): domain Eukaryota; kingdom Metazoa; phylum Mollusca; class Bivalvia; order Unionida; family Margaritiferidae; genus Margaritifera; species Margaritifera margaritifera. Next base: position 980,842 of record JAQPZY010001236.1, on the reverse strand, counting down.
CGAAGTAAATATGCAATGGAAAATACTGCTTTCTTAATTGGTCTATTGTAAGCATCAAGTAGTACGTATTTAATTTAAAAAGGAATCGGTTTCTAATTTGATTTTCCGTCAAATAAGTTACTGTCAAGTTTTGACGAATATGTGTATTTTCTTAATTTACTTTTATTATTTGTTTTCTACAGAACTAATAAATAAGGATATATTTTACTGTGTTGACTTGCTAACAAAGACAACAACATCAGGAGCAATAACAACAACATAAATAATAATAATAATAATAATAATAATGATAATGATAATAATATCACGAGTAATAAAATATTAATATCTAAACTAAATAAACCCTGTACTTCTATATTATGAAGTTTTCATCTTTTAATTTACAAAAACAGACTTAACTTTGCTAGTTTGCAAGATGCGGATATGGTTTATGCTTCTTCTAAGTGTATCATGTCAAAACACAGATATTCTAAAAGATTCTTTCCAGCCATGGTAATAAACTTTAGAATATTACATAAATATCAGTACATAATTCAGATTTCTTAAAAGTTTAATTTATGATTTTTTAAATAAAAATTGTATATTACAAGTTGATGCGGTCTGAAAGTTATGAGATAATTTGTTTGTTCGATTTAATTCCATCAGTTTAAACATCTGCATCTTTTTCAATTACCTTTAGTCAATTAATACTTTTGACATGTGTATTGCTGGTACAACATCGTTATTAGAAATTATAATTTGTATTAATCTATACAATTGTGATAATTTAGTACATTCAAATATATGTTCCAACTTTAGCCGTTAATTTGATTTATACTCACCATATGTTGATTTGAATACATCCATGTATCTTATATATCATATATCCAAATATGGAATACGTGCTTTTCACACATTGAAACATTGGTTGACACTGATTAATGTCATTTTCTCGAAGGAGGACATTCTGATAAGAAATAGTCCACCTCAAATTCAGTGTTTCATACACAGCATGAACTGCGTTGTTGCTTTTACTCTTATCTGCGCATTGTTTTCCATTTGTAGATCAAGCGTTGCAGCTAATGATCTTTTAAATGGAGTAATTAGCATTCCAAAATTTGTAAAGATTCTTTCTTAACGTAAACAAGCAGAGAAAAAGCCTTTGTTGACACCCGGTTATTAGTTGTGCTACGCTCAGAGTTGTAAAAGATACAACAGAAGGTATGCTAAACAGATGAAGGAAAGACACTGGTTAGAATCATATCGTATAGCACAGGAAACCATAAACCTCAAGTCAGTTTTGAAAAGTTTGAAACACGACAACTAGTAATCGGGTTATGATATAACCACAGGAGGAAAACACACAAATAGTTTTAAGAAGAGAAGGTAATTACAGAACATGCAATGGGTATCATTTAACCCTTATCCTATTTTGAAAGACTATTTTGGGATTTTTATGGCCTTACATGAAAAGTTTGTAATCTGCACTCATTAGATTGAACAGATGATAGGTTCAAAGAATAATGCAATACTACATGTAATAGACAATGGCGATATCTTTTGAGTGATATCAATCTGAAAATCAGACAACATGACTCTAATTAGACGTAGCATGTTTGTGCTAAGTAAAAGAACCTACCAAGTGGAAGTAATTCAGGTGGTGTACCTTTATCGAGACCGGTTAGGTAGCTACCGCGTAGCGAAATAAACTGCATGTATACATGCGCTCTGAAGAGGTACCCTTGATAATTCATAGCTGACATTATTCGGAGCCATCGACATAGTTTATTCAGTGTTGCAGTGTACAACTACAGGTAAAATGCTTGCAAAGATCTCACATGTACAAACATGTGCCTCTCAAAATAATAGGTGGAAGAGGCCATCCACCTGATTATTCAGCCTTCTCTCTCCATGTCTATACATTTACCATCACCGCCGTCTCTTTATATATTACCTCTGTGTTAAATACGATTTTTATGTATATCTATACCTCAATACTTGTGGCATGCATATCCAATCCTTAAAAAGTTGCATGGAATGGTGAATACTATTTTCATACCCATGTCTGCTTTATTTGGTTTACTTGTTGATTTTCGCTTGTATTAAAGTTGGTCTGTTCTTCCGTCAACAACACACCCACAATGTTTTGAAATATATGTCAGAAACCAATATGCACCTTTAACTCTATTGTTAATTAATCATGTACTAAAATTGCACTATTTCATAATGACGCACAAGTTCCTCTGATGACAATTTTGAAATAAGTACAAATAATTTGTACACAAGTTATTCGTGGGAGTAATAATCAAACCACTCTCCAATTGTTCCATATTTTATGCATGTTAACGATGAAATTTATTTTGTATCTATCGCTATTTGAGCACTCAGTTATGTAGTAATACATTTAATTTGCGCTTAAAGACACATTATTATTAATATACTTTCCGTATTTAAGTATTAACTACGTTTTGAAACGATCATAAGCTTAAACGAAGATTTTTTTCTTTATATTTGTTACAATAGTTAAAGGTGAAACTGTCATATTGGCCTATAAAGACAGGATACTCGATTACATTTATGTCATGTTGGCATATAAAGACACGATACACAATTACATTTAGGTGATGTTGGCATATAAAGAGAGGATACACAATTGCATTTATGTTACGTTGTCATATAAAGTCAGGATACATAATTAAATTTTTCCAACATTTATGGGGCAAAAAAACGACAGGGATGCCTTTGTAAATTTTATGAAATCTTGATATTAATAAATAAAAACGGATATTTACGTGATTTCGACACACAAGTTTGGCATCTGGTTATCTTTAATCTTGCCACACAAAAGGGTAGACTTTGCGAGTCTGGCAAAAGAGGAACCATAATTGTACAGAGAGGTTAGAACAGTTTAAACTTTCTAAGGAAGTTTGTTTGTTTGTGGGTTTAACGCCATTTTTCAGCACATAATAGGTTAGACATGGCGGGCAGTATATCTGGTGGAGGAATAACGCGGGAAAACAGAGGTGAGATGTCAGTTAGTGGTAAAGGCGAGCGCCTTAGACCACTCGACCACCCGGGGCCTCAGACCACTCGACCACCCGGGGCCCCTTCTAATGAAGATTATGCAAGAAATGAGAGAAAACTATCTACCTTACATACACGCACACACTCACACGCACATATAAGGAAGACTATGAAAGACATCAGAGAAAACTGATCACCTCACACATACGCATAGACGCATGTATATGCCCTGTTAAATTAGAATATTTTGGAAAGAACGATCGGCTGTTAAGAATACAAGACCTCTTTGTCTTTGGAACAGTGTACAAAGTCCATAGATTCTAGATTGTTATAAAATCGAAGGAATCTTGCATTAGCACATATATAACCCCATAACATACCATCTGTCCTAAAGTGTGTACTATTTGACCCTATTTCCAAAAGAAATTCTAGACAATCATGCGGTTTATGTTTCATCGCCAAGTAAACGATATGTACCATGGGTATATATTAAGTTGGAATGTGTGTCCAGGCATGAAAGGCTCTTTGTAAATGTGCTTCATTTGTTATTGTTGATTGATCAACTAGTACTAATTACAAACCTTTAATAGAGCCTATGAATTTTAAATGTCATCTAGTTTTTCTAAAGAGACATGTCAACCACTGTTTATCAGATGCCCTCTTTTACAAAAACACGTTTTGCAAATTAGTCTTGCTTGCCAAAGACAGCCCGCTTAATCATGGTAAAAAGATCCTACCATTAATGCTATTAACCTAATGGGGGTCGGCAGAACGAAATTATCATTTCCATAATTACTCTTAATTGTGGTAATTAATATCCTATTAATCCCTTCACCAATCTATCGTACTGAAATTACCCTGTCGATATGTGTAAGTCAATCTGGCGGTGCAACATCTTTGGAGCATGATCTACGCGCTTGCTCAGTGGGTTATCGATACATGATATCCCACCGTAAGCATCCGTTAACGCGACTGGCGACAAAGAGAAATAGGTTGTATATTGGTCGTCAACTTAAAGCTGATCCATTTGGATGTCAGAAGGAGATGCCATTCGCCCATATGTAAAGTATAATTTGCAAAAGGAACATTAAAACGAAAGGTGCTTCAACATCAACATATCGCAGCGATTTATTTAAAAGAATATAACACTAGTTAGTATTTGTCAAGGTGCCTAGGGGTCAGAGGTTGGATTTTGCATACAAATAATAGGGAGACACTTAGTAAAACGTTTCAGTACTTAATTATAATTTACACGAATGTTTTATGTATTTTTCCGCGTCCCATATGTCAGAGTTGGCATCGAATATCACTATCTAAAATAAGAAAAATCTTCGTTCCCTCCAATTATTAAATTAAAATTGTAATTGATATGTTATTAAAAGCAATTTGTTTGCCCCCACAGGCACAGTGAGACAGACATAAAATTGGTCTTCAAAATAAATTTAAAAGAAGTAACAATAGTTTAGATAAACGAAAAGGCGTGTTTGTTGCAGATGATTAGTGTCGATTAGGATGCACTCAAATATTTACTATTACCTTAGAAATGGGGTAGAAGTCTTTATTGTTTTATAAAGTCTTTTCACATATTCATGTACTATTGAAGTGTTACTAAACTTTTTTCTTTTATAGACACACTTTTTTATTCTCAATATACAACCTAATGAGTTGAAAAGTTTGGACAATTAAGTCGACGGAGGTAGATATATTAAGCTATGGAATTAAGAGAGAGAGAGAAGAGAGAGAGTTTATAGAAGAAAATGAAATAGTTGTTGACTACAAGAAGCATAAAAAAGTTCTACGTTGTCCTAATGTTCATTTAATGTACCAAATAAAATCTGAATGGTTAAAGATCGTATTGTTTCTCCAGGGTCTTTTGTGAAAAAAAGAAAAAATCTTGCTTTTCATGAAGCATCTTGTGACAAGAAACATTTGACATTGCATCATGAAGCATCTCGCGACAAGACTCATTCGACATTGCACAATTTAAAAAGATGGTTTTGGATTAAGAACACTATTTGTTTGAACTTAGATGTTAGGTTTTTGTTTTCCTTTGACCTGATAATGAAGGAGAAAGTATATTTTTCTTTACACCTGACACAAGAATCAGACAAATGTGTTTAGCTCTGGTTATTAATAACGATAAACTGGATTACTGTGATAGACTAAAATTAAAGTTCTGCAGTTAATATTTATCGATTAACTGCATCTAATATCAACATTTTAAAATAAAGATTGTGCTAAAGTAAGCATTGAGACACAACTGGAGCTTGCCATGTTTAGGCAGTCAAATTTAATAACTTAACACGTCCGTAAAAAAATCATTTCTAAACCACGTAATTCATATTAAAATTATCATTTTTACGAAACGATGAAACTATTTTCAAGGAAAAGAGTGCAAGCTTGGCATTTTAGTCCATTTCAAGATTTCCTAATAGCAGCCACAAAAAGAAAAAGTTTCATTGGCTGAAAAGAAGTAGCAACCGAAGTAGTGGTAAAGTAGAAGCGTTTATTGTGGCAGAAAAGACTGTTCAGAGAATTCTGCAACCTGTAATTGTTGCTTCTACCATTACACTGGTATGCCTTCCTGTTGAACATTATCACCAGTGTGCGCACGAAATAAAGCAGAGTAGCACGAAACAGACGAGTTAGAGAGGGTATAAGTCATATGACATTAGTCCGATAAGTTAGCTTCCCAAATCTGTGTTGATACTGACGGAATATTTGTGGGTCTGATGTCACCTGTTCATTAAAATGTGTCCGGAACACACCAGCATACAGTTTAGACACTTACCGGTATTTCGTAATAGCCGTATGTAGCCACGAAATTCAAAAAGGCCACAGGACATACGGTTGTGTTATTCAACATGGATTTAAAAGTAGTAAAACATCGGATTTGATTTGGAAATAGTCTATACATATCGCCAAAAGGACCCTTCAACAGACGGTAGCTCAAGAGACACGAGAAATACCGGTAAGTGTCTAAAATGTACGCCGATATGTTCCGAACATGCCTGTCTGCAAACAATTCCACGATTTTATTTATAGGTGATATCAGACCCACAAATAGTTCATCAGTATCAACACTGATTTTTTTATTTTTATTTTATTTTATTTATTTTTTTTTTGGGGGGGGGGGGGGGCTAATTTATCAGACTAACATGACACAACTGAGTTAAACCAACAGGCGGACAACCAAAAGTTAAAATGCTAATATCTAATTTAGGATCCAAATATATGAGATTATTTTATTACATATAGAAATAGCTACGGTGTGGTTTATTATTACGGGAAAGTGATGCCCAAAAGAAGGCTAGATATTAATTACACAATGCTGATTCGTCAGTCGTTCGGCAGCATGTTTTTTTTTTTTTGGGGGTGGGGGGGGCGGGATGGGGGGGGGGAACAAGGGAGGTAACTGCTACAATTAGCTCGCTGTTTAACAATCGTTTGCATAGCAGCTAAGAGATTCGCATGTGTTATTATTTCAAAAAATAAGTTTATGTAAGGTTTATGAGGTAATACATTCGTTACATGCTTAGTTCATAGTATTCCGTACACCTCCGTAAACCAACAGGTAACTAATAGTACACTTCGCCACTCGTGAAAATACCGAGTTTTTCACCCACTCGATGGAATATATGCGTTATTCGCTCTGAACAATCAATTTTTCTTTTTATTTTAGGCTCAAACGTATTGGGTAGCTAAAGTGTATAACACACTGAAGTAGCGGATTTCTTACGGTATTCCGCGCGATAATGTCAGGTTTACCGTGTATGTTCTGCTGCGTTTTGTGTACATTCGCACAGACAAAAAATCAGCAATAACATAATTCTCTTTCCTAATTCAAATTTTTAAAAAGCACATCCACAAAAAGTTGAAGACAAAAAGAAGAAAAAAAAGCACATCGTGGAATTTGAGTCTGGTACTCGTGCCTGACAGATGGTCATGCTTACCACTAGACCATAATGTTATCGATGTGAATTATCCAAATTATTTCTCTTGATAAATCCACTAATTCTGGGACTAGCATAATATATAGCTTGTTTTTCAATAGAAATGTCGAAGAGTTGCAAATGTGGTTATATCGGCGTAATTTAGCAAATAAAATATTTTTAAACTAAAAGATATAACTGATTAAATTTTGAGAGAGAAAAAATGGCGGAGACAAATTCTGAAAAGATAATACAAAGAAAACTGGTTAACACAAAGTTTTTAAAATGTCAAAAAGAGGGCAAGATATAGACACCTATCAATAGCAAAAATTTTGAAGGTTTTTAGAAGGGGATTACTCAAAGAAATCTTGCTAAAAATGTTCGCTGATTTAACTTGTTATTGGTTTGACCTTTGACCTCTTCCCAGATATACAGAGGAAGTAGTCAAAATTATGCATCTGTTGCTCGTAGTTACCGTAAGGACAACTAATGTACCACTTTCGTGAATTTACATCTAGAGTTACAAATAAAGGGAGTGACAGAAACGTGGATGGATGATATCTAATTACCCCCAACGGAAAATCTTGGGGATACAAAATAAAATCCCTAGAATATTTATGATCCCCAAACAAACTAATGATGGCAATCACCATGCATACAACTTTAAGAGGAATATTTCATGTCACATAATTGCAAATGTAACTCACATCTCTCAACAAGAATACCAAATGAAATCATTTCCTCAAGCTACCAGAATTTCCTGCATGGAATCCAATTTAAATCTAATCTGTTCCTAAAAAGAACTCATGGAGAGCAAAAACAATGAGGTAGTGTGTCGCGCACACTAATTATGTCGATGTTTTCCTTGCATGATAGATGCCTTTATTGATGTGATATTTTTATATTTTTAATGAAAAATAACTCATCAAATTTTTTTTTTCATTCTGTGGGGAAACAATCAAATTATAATATATATATATATATATATATATATATATATATATATATATATATATATATATATATATATATATTAATATGACATGCCAAAATGCAACATCTGTTCGTAAACTTTGTTGTGCTGATGAATAATTGTATTTCTTGCCTATTAAGCCCCTATATATTGATCAGTTACATTTTGTCACAAAAATAATAATTAGAATAAACACGTGCAAAAAATGTAACTTTTACTTCATGTATGCAGTAAAACATATACAAAGGGAAACAACTCTAATCTGTGTCGTGTTTATTACGACGTCATTCAAATCTCTTATCCAAGACCATAACGTGGATATCTGCGGAGAAAGAGAGAAAAATTGAGCTCGATGAAAACCTTTAACATAACGTACACTAAGTAACCTACGAGAACCAGAGTGTATACATACGCCCTCTTGCATGTCGTGACTGTCGAAGAGAACCTATTAGCCCTGCCTGGGATGCGTCCCGTTCAGTCTATGATAGTCTGGGGCATTTTGTAATAAGTTAGGTTTATATATATATATAAATTGACTTTGTATTTTAAGGATTCTTCTCCTTTTTTGCCTTAGTCTTGCATTCAAACGCCCTTGTTTGGATGCCTTTGTCTTGCATTCAAAAGCCCTTGTTTGGATGCCTAAACTTGCTTGTACTATATAACCAGGATTGTTCTGATGTGCCGTTAAACCTCATACATGCATACATTTACTTTCCATGGGATTTTATAACAGTGGTACATGATACAAATGATACAAAGTTGCAAAAGTATGTCGAGACAAGGGCCATACAGTAAATTCATTGGCTACTTGCCAAACACATACTGTAATCTGTTTCATCTTTTTTAAAACGATAGCAAGGTTCTAAAATAGAACAATTCAAATGTTAAAATGCGTGAATGGCATCTCTCTCCCTCTCTCTCTCTCTCTCTCTCTCTCTCTCTCTCTCTCTCTCTCTCTCTCTGTATTTGTAGGTCAGTCGGCATCGATCCAGCTCTATCTCTCTCTCTCTATGATGGTAAAACTAACAGACAAACCAACCAACCAACCGAGAGAGAGAGAGAGAACCCGGGTCTTATGGTTAGAACCAGTGATAAGTTAATCTTGGATGAACTGTAAATACTTTTCATAAAAATGCTTGAATGACCTCATGCAGGTCCGCCGACAGAAATTCCGGTACCCTGGGCATAGGAGTCATGGGCCCCAAAGCTAGTTAACATTTGTGTACAGTTTTGCATATAAAACCTGTAGTAATCTACCATAACTTAGACTCTTGGAAGGAACATATTTTATCATTTACTGCAAAGATTAATTTATTTTTTATAACTGAGTTGACGGTGGGCCCCTAAAAATCGCTGGGGCCCTAGGCAATTCCCCCCCCCCCAGCCTCCCCCCCCCCTCGGCGGGCCTGACCTCATGTAGCTAGTCTTTTCGCTTGGCCTATTTCCCACTCGGTTCGACGTAATCGCCGATGATGGATTGATTCAATGGCCGCACTTTCACTGTTCGAGACGCCGCTGACCTTGCTATGTTGGCACTTTATTAGAACCAGCTTTCAAGTTCAAATCTCACGCGTCTCATTCATTTATTTAATCAATGTGAATGAAAATAGATGCTCACAAAATGAAGCAAATTGACAATTTTCAAGGAGACTGGGAATAGCTGCAGAACTCCCTTCATCTTTGATTGCTCCAGACGTATTACGGTGCCATGGTTGGATGCCTTGGACTCACTATTTACGAAACCCTCATATTTAAAATTGCCTCTTTATTGTAATATGAATTATAAATTGTGATGTATATGCAGCTCGTAAACTTTGCTTCAACTATTTTGTCTGAGACTTAAAGGAATACAATAAAAGAAAGAAGAAAAAAAAAAGAAATTTAAAAAAAATAGTTGGTGATATCTAATTAGAACTTTAAACACACCATATTAGCAAAAACATTAATTATATATTTAGCAGTTTGCAAAAGTTTAAACTGAAATCGTCCTAATTTTGAACCTTTTTTTCTAAATGACAAATTAAAAAAGCCAACTATTCAACCTTTTGTATATTATCAAATTCAGGATTCCATTTAATCTTAGAAGTAAGATCACTATTATCAAATTCAGGATTCCATTTAATCCTAGAAGTAAGGTCACTATTATCAAATTCAGGATTTCATTTAATCTTAGAAGTAAGATCACTATTATCAAATTCAGGATTCCATTTAATCTTAGAAGTAAGGTCACTATTATCAAATTCAGGATTCCATTTAATCTTAGAAGTAAGGTCGCTATTATCAAATTCAGGATTCCATTTAATCTTAGAAGTAAGGTCGCTATTATCAAATTCAGGATTCCATTTAATCTTAGAAATAAGGTCACTATTATACAAATTTAGTTTCTGACTTAGTCTCCTGTTGCTATTGCTATTGTTGTTTCTTATTATAGAATAGACAGATGCAAAAATATTGTTGTATATTACTGTCAATGTGTATATTAAGTTTGTCCCTATAAACTTTACTTGAATTCAGTACGCTGTGAAATATAGTTTAAAAAATGTGATTCAGCTTGGAACTTATTTGTGAACTTTTTATATGAGATACAAGAACGATAATCATTTACAAAATAAATTATTACAGTACAAACTTTTCTTATAAAACCAGTGCCTTAAAGAAATACTTGTTTCTCCTGCTTTTGTACCATACCTGTGTTTAAAGAAGATCTTCCTTGTTACACGCATAAAATGTATCTAATAATTGAATATAAACAGTAAAAACATCTATCTACTCCAAAATGGAAACAATTATTGACATAAGAGGAAGAGACTGCCAAGATAGTTTTGTCTCTATTTTGATTTATATGTTAAAAGTCTTCTAAGCTACGTGAGTTTAATTTAACCTTGAAACCAGAATACATTGACCCATTGTCATACCTCCGTACCTGAAATCTGTTACAGTTACATTTCTTTTAACTTAGTCTCTATATCTATAGATTCACTTCAAGAGTCCTTTAGTGATGTAAGAAAAAGATGAGTTAATATAGGTAGTCCTAAACGTTTAATTACCTTTATTTTTCCAAAGTGTGAGTAATCTTCTCGGCCATTGTTGTAGCAGAGTTTTATATCTCTAATTCTGTGCTAATAATTTAGCTTCATCGTATTATTCAAATTCAAATTCATTAGATTTCCAATCCAAATTATACTCAGAGCGGTATCTTATATTGCACCCTGTTCTATCCCCAAACCAAATTACTTTAGTCTTTTCAATGATTATACCAAGTCCGGAGAACTTTTAAAATTTATATATGCGGATTTAAGAGATTTTTTCACTGTAAGTGAAGTGTCAACCGCATGTTGTGATATTTGATGATTTCTATTGTGTACCTTAATTCGCTTTATACTTGGATATTTTTTTTTAAATATGGGCCAAAATCTCTACACATATAATGAAAATATAGGGAGAGAGAATCACCCTGTCTACAACCTATTTTTATACTGAACCATGTAGAAACTTGACTATTTACATCATTATAGAAAAGCTTCATCCATTTTTTAACATCAAAGCTAAATTTTAAAAATCTAATAATATCACTATGAAGGGCCATGCCAAAAAAAAATTCAAATGCTTCCTCCAAGTCTTTTAAACGCTAAAGACCAGGTTTATTACACTTTTTTGTACAGAACATAAGGTCATAAAGGCTACGAATATCTTCACCAATTTATCTCACTTTAATAGAACCTGTTTGATCGGTGTTTACTATATCAGGTAAAACCATTTTTATTATATTTGCAATACAAGCAGAGGTTATCTTATAAGAAACACTAAAAAATGGAGATTTGTCACCAATTGTTTAAATATTGCTTTGGTTCATCCCCTTTAGGTGTGCAAGTAATGATTCCTTTTTTTCGAGTGGATGATAATACGCCTGAGATGTAAGAAGAATTTATTGCTTTAGCAAAAATAATGACCAATGTGTCCTTCCAAAAGAACCTAAAAATTCAAACCGTAAATACATCTGATCCTAGGTTTTTATTATTTGCAATATTTTTCATGTTTGGGTTGCTTCTGAAAAAGAAATAGGCCCCTCTAATAAGTCTCATTGTGGGTTTTCCAATTTAGGAATATCTGTGTTATTCAAAAAAGCCTCAGGAATGACTGTATTAAGATGTTTATATTAGTATAAATTCTGATAATATAATTTTGTTTCTAACAAAATATCCTTTAAACTTCAAGTAAGCTACCATCAATTTATACCATCAAGTTGTACCAAGTTAGGCATCATCTTACTTATACAATGTATATATTCCCATTTTCAAAATTATTTGAGGGGTTTTTCTCCCTTTTCAATCCATATTGCACGTTCCATGTTTTTTCTTCGAATTTCCATCAATTGCTCGTTTTTGTTTTCTAAGATCCGTAACTGATTTATTTCATTTGCTTTTTCTAAAAGTTCAGTATCTTTACTATGCTGTTTTTCCAATCGGTAGTATTGTCTCGTCGTATTGTTTCCTCTAATTTTCAACAATATGGTCTCAGAAAATAGTTGATAATTAAGACAAAAACTCAACTTAGAATCTGGTCTATTTTCAAACTTTAGAGCTTGTTCCAGGCAAATATTTTGATTTTTACAGCGACGAATTGTCTCTGTAACTGCAGAAACGTATTACTGTTATATCAATAATGAGTTATCAAACTTCCCGAAAGTTTCGTGTTTTCATTTTCTTTTTTAAAGTTAGGGTAATCATTACCAGTGAGCGGTCAGTTCTATATCCTGCTTTTATACGCGATTTAGTAACAAATGTGAAAGATGTTATGATGTAGGAAAAAATAAAGTCTATCCTGTTCAGTTTGATTGGTTTTCCTCCATGTATATCTTTGAGTACCAATATTAAATTCACCCAAATAAATGTCAAGTTATATTCTGCTCATAGATTAAGAACTGCCTCTCTTGCCCTTGGATTCATTATTGCTGTGTAATTGTATGTATCTATATCTGGACCTATAACTAAATTAAAATCACCCCAAAAACTACATTATCATTATTACATTAAACTATCACATATTTTATTTCTGTATAGAAGAATGGATTGTCTTTATTGAGTCCATATCTATTGATTAATGTAAATACTGAGTTCTGAATTGATATGTAGATAACAGTTTTATTTCCTGTATCATCATTCTTTACTCCATGAACAGCAAACTGAACATAATTCTTCACTAATATGACTAGTTCACTAATATGACTACTCCCCTTGCATTTGATGAGAAAGAGTTAAAATAACACTCATACCCCCATATAGATTTTGTACATAATTCTCGACCTTCTTTGTGAAGTTAGTATAAATATATTGAATATTTGTTACTTTTCGAATAATTAAATGCGTCTCTTCCCTTCTTCAAATACTCTAATCCCTGATAATCCATGGAAATAATGTTAATTTCACCATCCAGTATACTGCATTAGTGTATTATATTTTAAATTAGAAATACACAAATCTGACAGTAAAGATTACACTTTATATATTTATGAAAATTGCATCGGGTATTTGAGAGTTATTATTTGTACTTGTACACGTGTTATATAGCACTTGGCAACATCGATTGAAGTGTACAAGCAAAGACGAGGCAGTTCTGCCCTGACCTGAGAAACGTGGATAATAGAACTATCATGAACAGAACGATATAGAAAAAAATTGAAAGATAAGAGTAAAAAAAAGGGAAAAAAGATATAACAAAGAAAAACATTATCAGTGGAATACAAGAAAAAATGCTATAAATAAAAAGAAGGAAAAGAAAGTAAAGTCTATATTGTCAGTGGTAAATCACACTTCTATAAAACTATTGAACAAAGAGGGTCTTCGTATATATATATATATATATATATATATATATATATATATATATATATATATATATATATATATATGTGTGTGTGTGTGTGTGTGTGTGTGTGTGTGGTATTCTAGCTAGGTCATTAAATGCCTTATGACTTTGATGCAACTGATGTAGTATCCGTAGATCGATGGGACTCGTACACAAATTCACAAATAACTGTTATGGTTTCATCACAAAATTATGTATCTACCCTTTAATGACATTGGAGTGCCTTTTATACATGGACCATTAACTACATTTCATAACATGACAGTGCCTTTTATACATGGACCAATCACTACATTTGATAACATTGGTGAACCTTTTATACATGGACCATTAACAACATTTCATAACATTGGAGTGTCTTTTATACATGGACTATTAACTACATTTCATAACACTGGAGTGTCTTTTATACATGGACTATTAACTACATTTCATAACATAACAGTGCCATTTATACATGGACCATTAACTACATTTCATAATATGACAGTGCCATTTATACATGGACCAATCACTACATTTCATAACATTGGTGAACCTTTTATACATGGACCATTAACAACATTTCATAACACTGGAGTGCCTTTTATACATGGTCCATTAACTACATTTCATAACATTGGAGTGCCTTTTATACATGGACCATTAACTACATTTCATAACATTGGAGTGCCTTTTATACATGGACCATTAACTACATTTCATAACACTGGAGTGCCTTTTATACATGGTCCATTAATTACATTTCATAACACTGGAGTGCCTTTTATACATGGACCATTAACTACATTTCATAACACTGGAGTGCCTTTTATACATGGTCCATTAACTACATTTCATAATATTGGAGTGCCTTTTATACATGGACCATTAACTACATTTCATAACACTGGAGTGCCTTTTATACATGGACCATTAACTACATTTCATAACACTGGAGTGCCTTTTATACATGGTCCATTAACTACATTTCATAACACTGGAGTGCCTTTTATACATGGTCCATTAACTACATTTCATAACACTGGAGTGCCTTTTATACATGGTCCATTAACTACATTTCATAATATTGGAGTGCCTTTTATACATGGTCCATTAACTACATTTCATAACACTGGAGTGCCTTTTATACATGGTCCATTAACAACATTTCATAATATTGGAGTGCCTTTTATACATGGACCATTAACAACATTTCATAACATTGGAGTGCCTTTTATACATGGTCCATTAACTACATAACATGAGACTGCCTGTATAATAAAGGTTTTTAGTCTTAGAATATATATCTATAGTTGTAAAGCATTCTCGATATATTTCAAGGGTTATAAGTTTATGTTTGGATATTATCTATCTGTAGTCATATATACAAGAAATGATGCTTACTGGAAAAAATCTTCATACAGATAACTACAGCAACCTGCCAACAATGAAAGAATAACACTCTTAAAAATAAATAGAGCAAACAAATTACTGGTCACTGTTCGCGTAAGAGGGGCTCGTATCGCTGCTTACAATCTACCCATAAATATTACGTCTACTATCTGTATAATACATTATTGTATATAGCACATTTCCCACATCATAGTCAAATTGTAAGTAATGATACGAGACCCTGTGGTTTGAGTCAACGAAATAAACGAATTAGAGACTATCAAATATAGAGTTCAATGTAGGGCACACAGGTGTGCAAACTAAATCAAGCACTCTATCCACTTTGAGTCCTTAAAAGACACAAAACGTAATTTGTTTAAAAAGTTTCATGAAAATTGTCATTACCCATTCTACCTGAGTCATAAAAGAGATGATTAAGTGGTTTTTGTAATAAATATTTTGAAATAAAACAAAAACAAAACAAACCATTACATTATTTACCACATGACTCATTCCATTTAAAATTTAATTTCCAGTTTATTCCAAAGAATTATCAAATCATTCATTAAAACAGTGTTATTGTATTTTGACATTTAAACTGACAGAAGTTTTATGATACACAAACCCAAAAATGAAACGAAATACAAAAGAAATACACTGGTGTCTCGATAAAATATATTTCAGAAAAGACGAAAATACAGCAGATAACTAAGTTGTATTGTATGTCTCATTATATTCTAATTAAAAGTTCATATCAAATTCATTCTAAAGGCTTTGTAAAATCATCTCTGGGTCTGATCTGTTTTATTTTATTATTATCTAATTTTACACAGAATTTGCAGTCAAAGATCAACACTTCTTTCGCAACTTCCTTTTTAACGTGTGTCCAAAAAGTCCACAGAAGAGTTAGTCAGGTCGTCTTTGATAACTCTACCAGAGCCTTTACGATTTTGTCTCTTCCTCAAGACTTCCAGCGAATCTACAAAGGACGGGCCTGTTTGATTCTTCGTTAAATTTTCCCAAACGACGAGCAAAAGAGACGTTACCTGATGTAATCCTCACATTCAGTTTATTGTTTAAGAATATTGTAACGTTCTCCATACACTGTTCTACTGTCTCTCTCCATCTCTGCCATCAACATCGTATATTTAGATGTTATTTATTCTGGTGTACTGCTCCAGGTCATCGTGTTTCTTCAAACTTTCATTCACTACTCTCAGGCTGTCATGGGATGCTTTATGTTTTGCATTGTCTTCTTGCATTTTCCTAGCTTTGTGTTTAAATTGGTAGTTGTCTGCCTGTAAGCTGAATAAATCTCCTCTGATCTGATTAACATCTAAGCTGATTGTCTCCAGTTCTTGTTTCAGTTCTTCTTTCAAAGCAGTCTAAATCTTTTCGAGAGCTGCCTCTAGCACTTTCTTTGTTACTATCTCATTCAATTTGCTTTCTATATACTCCTTAGTTGCCATCTTCAGTGAGAGCATATATTCTTCTTCTGTAGGGTCCGCATCACTTCTCTCTTCTTGACCTCCATGGTGCAGCTGGCTTCTTACAAACTGTCTTGTTGAGGATTGTATGAGGGGTAGGGCAAAGGTAAGATCTATACTGTACATGTGGTCTGGCTTTGACTTCTGTACCTCAACAGGTCCTGTCAGAGTGGCAACAGACTCTTGTGTATTTTTGTAATTGGTTTGGGAATTTTTCCTTGGTATATCTCTTCAATCTGGCATTTTGTTTCACTGGAGTATTTTGTAATGTCATTGTACTCTCAAATACATGTAGATTAGGTGGACCTTGACGTTCATTGTTTTCTTTTTTTTTTAAATTTATAATTTTAGAAATTTTAACTCGTCATATAAGTACACAGTAGTATGTATAAGCAAAGTAAGCCATTAACAAATTCTCTTTTGCTCGCTTATGTCGTTCACGCTTAGTAAGCACACTTGTGCACCTCCACTTGTGCACGCTAGGCGCGCAGAGGTCATTATGCGAGCACAATCCCAACAAAGTTCATATTTTATCTATTAAAGTGTCCCAAGAACTAAAACAATTCAGTCAGTGAATATTTAAATAGCTACATGCACAGTTTGTTGAACAGAACTTGTCTGCATGTCCAATTTTTAAATTGAAAACTGACCCTTGTATCCTCTGCATGTCCAATTTTTAAATGGACAAGTTACCCTTGTATCCTCTACACGTGCAGTCGTGCTGTCTGACGTCTGACCTTTTCCTGCAGAACTACATTTTGTAGCGGACACACTTACTAGGAATGTGCAGAGTTCTCTTCCTCCGTCAATACATAGCTTCTTGCAGTCAATTTAGCTCCAATTTGAAATGAATATATGAGCATTTGTATGTAGTATAAATAAAATATATGTATAGTATGTACGCTGTATCTTTGATACGAGTCGTTGTATACATTTTGTATTAAAGGGAAAGTCGGCAAGCTTCGTTGACTATAAATAACATTAAAAAGATATCTCATGATATATCAAAGATACAGCTTAATATATATATATATATATGGAGAGAGAGAGAGAAATGCAAATATACACCAAACAGAGCGGAAAGTGCTATCCCTGGATTCTAGAGGAGAATTGTTGATAACACGATACGAATAAATGCTATTATCATACAGGTTAAAGAATTTTAATTCGTACTCTACGGAGATTCGAACCCGCATCCGTGGGTTACAGCACCCATCGCCTTGCTTGTAAGCACCAACCCTATACCACCTCGACCATGCATGATGTGTGCATGGTTCGAATCTCCGTAGAGTACGAATTGAAATTCTCTAACATATATGATAATATTATTTTTTCGTATGTATATAGATGTGTGTGTGTGTGTGTGTGTGTGTGTGTGCGATTACCTTTTCAGAAACTCTTAACTTGTCATGTCCAAATCTCCACATCAGTCTGTAACTGTCTCATGGATGTCTTGCTTCCTGTGGCATCTGGTACCTGGATATACTGTGCAAAACCATTTTATTGTGAATATTAAAACATTTATTCAGATACTTTAAATTGTGAAATATCATGAACAAAGACAAAATCAATGCATTTTGGAAAAATAGTGCAGATTTTGTTATACGATTGAAAGGGCAAGACAAATATACTGTTATTATTTTTTATAGTTAAAGAAACCTATCAGAAGATCGGTCAAATCCAATCTTTTTCCTAATTACATTAAATATTGGTTATAAAATAGTTTCGTAATTTCGAAATGTTATAGAAATTCCTGTATTTGTCTGTTCTGACGTCATGGTCTCCCGTAGATTTGGAAGAAAAATCAATGCGTATCATCCAACACTACAACAAAGACTGATAGCGGGCACCAAATTACTTGATATTAGAAAGCACTTCTTCTCAATCAAATACAAATTACTAGACTTACATTTTGCATGCTCCATGAAACCAATATAAGTCTGGAGTTCCATTAAAAACCAATAAGGGCCCTGCGTTATGTTTCCCCATAACAGATTTGTTACAAATTAACGAAATGTAATGACGTATCAAGCAGAATTAACTGTGAAGGATAGGACCCTCGAATCTAACAGTATAACACCATTACACGAAAATCTATCTTACTCTTCACGGACCGAAGTAAATTGGCACTAATCAGTCGATAGGGGCCTGTTTGTTTGCAAACTAAAAGCCTTACTTGGTTTCCCAATGATACGCCAATTTATCACCCAGGGACAATTAATCATGCCTGCCGCTAATTAATTTCCGTTTTCTTTTCACTCGGGTGCGGAACTTGCATTAGGGACGTAATCTGATCCGATAAAGAATAGTTAAATTGTTCTGCGAAGTTCCGCCAATTTTTCAACATCCAATTTTTAGCCGAATGATAGAGTACAGAGCAGAGAAGCTAGATGTACAACTGGCTATCAGATAGCAAATTGTCTGGCGACGAGATTGTTGAAGGAAAGATGCATAGCACGCAGGTCAGTGAGTTAAAATCCACCCTTTTTTTAAAGCAAACGGAAACAAAGAGTCAATGATAATTTCGCAGTATAATCTAAATAAATTCATTCAGGTTACCAAACATTGATTCATTTAGGGAATGTCACTGAATTACAATCACAGTTTCTTCCATTAATATATATATATATATATATATATATATATATATATATATATATATATATATGAGTATATAAAATGAAAGTTTTTGAATCAAGATAATAACCAATTAATCAGATATAAACAATAAAGTTATATTAAAAATTTCATAATTTTCAACAGAATCATAAAACTATGAACAACATAGATATGAAAGCAATAAATAATATTGTTACGACCCTATGGTAGGAAAAAACGTAACAAAAAGAAAGTGAAACCAACAATGTTTGTAAAATCAACAAACAATTTATTTCTAAATAATTAACGTGAAAATCAAAATACACTTACAGTATCGTGTATTCAAATCAAAATAATCCAATAATTATTAGTGTCCTAATCACAAGTTCTGTATATATAGAAACTATAAAATGTTCCGAATGAATGAATGTTCCAAGTTAATGAATCTTCGTAATGAATGAATGCTCCGAATGAAAGATTGTTCCGAATTAATGGGTCTGGAATGTTCTGATGTACCAACGATAATGTAATCCAGATCATCTTTGAGAATGTTAACAGGCATCCGAAAGTCATAAATATAAATCAAAAGGTTGATGAATACTTCAGGTAACTCGATTGGATGTTCCAATAAATAATTATAGCTGAATTATTTCTACAGCATTACAGCTTTACAATATTACAGCACAAGATAACAGCACGACTATATTTCCAAACATCTGATGATTCCAAAGGCTGACCGTCAAAACAGATGTTTTCAACACAGGATTTAAAAATTGGAATGAATATAATTCGTATATCCAGGTCTTTTATATTCTTTGCATATGGCATATTTCACAACAGAAAACGTGTCATATTACGACCCAGAATGCAATACTAAATGCGTCGATTTTGTGGAAATTTACGCTAAGAGTGGTAAACAGCTTTGACCTTGAACAAAAAGGTCAGTAAATACCTTGTTGACATCTTTTTTCAAACTTAAAGAGTGACTTACTATTTGACACAATTTTAAAGTACAGTCATAGAACAAAAATTTAGGCACATTATAGATTCCATACACATAATTCCGTAACAATATCTATGTTACAATAGTCTTCTATGAGATGTAGATTCCTGTTGATGGTAAAAGAAAAACGAATGTGTAAAGTATCCCATTTTTAACTTATCTACCTACAAACCACATTCCTACCGACCTATCTACTTACATCCATGTATGCATGGATGCATACATACATACATACATGCATACATACATACATACATACCTACATACATACATACATACATACATACATACATACATACATACATACATACATACATACATACATACATACAACCTTACATACATACATAAAGAGTTATTATACTTTTCAAGACGAATATCGGTCTTTTGTGTTCAAAAAGCAAGATATTTTAAAGAAAAACCGATCCATCTTCCCTTCTACTGATTCAAAATTCACATAAAACAACTACGGCGTACATTAAGCAAGTAAATTCACACTAACACCTGTTGTAAAAGTAGCTTGAAGAGGGGAAAAAAAAACGATTTATGCCATATTTTGGAGATACTTATTTAACACAATTAACGACGACAACAACATAAACATCAGCGTCAAAAACAACAACAATTCCAATAATAATAATAATAATAATAATTATTATATATATATATATATATCTATATATATATATATATATATATATATATATATATATATATATATATCTATATATATATATATATATATATATATGCACACACACACTTCGCAATATATAAAATACATAAACCTTTAAGTTCAATGGAGCAGGGAGTTAAAAGTTACAATTCTCTATAGTAGTTAGAAATCATAGATATAATTAGATTTCATTCTAGAAAACCCAAGGTGTTTATATTGATTCAAATATTACAAATTATCAGGTTTTGAGGATTTTCTCCTACTCTTTGCAAAACAAGATGATAGAAAACAAAAAGTATTTGGTCAATGTTTTTTAAAAAATATCTTATTCTGGAGCACATTTCAAATGCCCCCGTCCCCCACCCAACACACACACACACACACACACACACACACACACACACACACACACACACACTATCACCAGGACACAGATGAATAATTCTTTATTGCAAAAACTTAAAACATTGGCACTGAAGAAGAAGAAGAAGAAGAAGAAGAAGAAGAAGTATATCCACGTGACCAAAGAACGATGATTGAACTGATTTCAAGACGAAACATGCTCTTTACCGCTGCATCTGCACCAATCTTTTGGAAAGATGTCTTCGATGCAATCATGTTACATTGTGTCCAGATTAGAGATTTTCTGACTTTCTGGCAATAAACGAGTTGCCCCCTATGGTATTATTGATATTGTGACTATGGAAGAAATATTCGGTTAGATTTCTACACAATGGTGCCCTTATACCTCCAATTTCACTCATTAGAGACATATTTGTATTTGTCTTCACGTGCTCTTTCGCCGTCTGCAATTGACCTGATAGCGGAAATACATAGGGTAAAGAATAAATCAGCTTGGTTTTTCCATTAGTGGAGATATAATTCAAAATAATGGCCAAGAATACATTTGTCTCCAGCCTGCATTTACTCTAATGAAATTGCTGCACATACTAAAACTGATCTGTAAAAAAATCCTTGGTACAAAATTGCAAGGCACATAATGCTTGGATACATTGTCAATTAGCTGAGAACATATACTGACTTTGGTAGTAAAAATAGCAAAGATACACACTTGCTAAATCTCTCTGAAGACAGATCCTACCGATATAAAATAAGCATGTACTCCTATGGGATAAAAAATTAAAGGTAAAGAGATTGTAAAAATTGGATAATTTAAAAAATTAATTGTGAAAAGGTATTAACAATAGAATCCTTAAAATAAAGATTATTTTTTAATAATAAAAAAAATTCAGCATATTCTTTTAAGAAGTCTAAGATTTTGACAGGTAGTACATCATCGAGAAAGCTCCTTAATCGATTCAGCAAATAAACAAGACAAAACAACAAAACAACAACAACAACAACAAACAAAAAAATAAACAAACAAACAAACAAAAAATACTAGAAAAAAATTATACAAAAACAAACAAGACAACAGTTTTTCTATCACTGGATTGAAGTCGAAACACTCGACACGAACGAACGAGCGAACGATAGATAGATAGATAGATAGATAGATAGATAGATAGATAGATAGATAGATAGATAGATAGATAGATAGATAGATAGATAGATAGATAGACAGGTAGATAGACAGGTAGATAGATAGACAAAAATATATCAATAGATAGGCAGGCAGATAGATAGATAGGCAGACAGATACATACATACATGCATACATACATACATACATACATACATACATACATACATACATACATACATACATACATACATACATACATACATACATACATACATACATACATACATACATACATACATACATACATACATACATACATACATACATACATACATACATAGGATGACAAATATATACATGTATAAATAGATAGATGCATAGATAGATAGATAGATGGACAGAGTCGTGAGTGGTCATCTTAAGCTCCAAGTTCTTGATATTTTTTTTGTAGACAAAGTTTAGATACATTTTGATCTACCTGCGCATAGAAAGGACCAAGGACTCATGCAAAAAATATTCTCTTTACACAGGTATGATGTCCGATTGGATATCTTGGTTAATGTTGAATGACAAAACAAAACATATGTTATTGTTGCACCATTTAAATAATATTAAATATAATTTTCTATTAGTTTTATTTTTCCTGGTCACAATATCATTGTAAAATAACATGTACATCTCTTTTGAAAGACAGCAAAAGCGTACAAATCTATTCAATTTCAGACAGCCATGGATAAATTAGGTCACCAAAATGGCATCGACCTCTTACGATTTTTAGAAAACATTCAAGTAATGAACGAGCGCATTTTGTTACCATCTTTCGCTTTAATTGGGACAACCAGCCTGTCCTCAAGTAATTTAGGGCTTGATTTGAAAAATAAGGGCGTACTACTACACTCCTAGTTCCACAGGATAAAAGATTTTAATATTAAGACCTGAGCTATTAGCCGTGGGCAGTATCCTTTGATGATTCTTGTCCCTTTTGTAAATTGTTCCGAAAATGTCTCCAGATGATAGAACCGGGACCCGAGTTCCATTATGCCAGAAGATTATGGGAGGTACGTAACGTATTTGTTAATACAATTAAAATATTAGGAAGGCCAAACGGTATGCTAAGATGTTAAATAAAATAAGCCCATCATCATGGTCCTATTATGGAACATTTTTTACAAATCCAGATACTAATAACTGTAAAGGTTACAAGAATTAGTACGCCCTTCCTTGAAATGCTCTGAACCTCCCATCTCGTACAACTCTGATCCTGGTAGCCAGTATGGGTAACTTGAATCAACAACTCGAACAAATGGTGCCAGTGACCAACTTATTAAGCTCTAATTGGCAAATGGATAGGTTAATAAATTTTCGGAATTTAGAAGTCTTTAACTAATTTCTTATTTAACTGACCTACATCAAGAATGTCTATCTTTTAAACCCTGTTAGTTTTGTAGGTTGACTTATGTAAATGTCTTTCGATATTTTTAAAATAAAACGAGCAACGTGTAATCCTTCCCTCTTCACGATATACGTGTTAATATTGGTTAGTTGTATAATTCCTTGTTCATCTTTGAATATTTCGTACAATTTATATAATTGCAATTGGTTACTTATAGTTGTTTTCTATTATTACAGCGGATATGAGAATGTTTGAACCGAAGTTGTAATCTGTAAGAACGAGAATGGCAGGTACATGATGTTTCCGGTACAATACTAACTTTAATTACATTGGACATTGTTTTTCTTCTCGCGTTTACCATGCAGATGAAGTTTATCTTGTTTAAATGAGCAACATATTCGATTCATAGGTTTTTGCAAAACTTTCAACAACAACAACAATAACAAAAAAAATTGATTAGACTTTAAAAACTTTCCTTCACATTAAGTCTATGTCACAATATTTTTTTAAATATTGCCGGGAACTCAGAGGGAGTTTGATGGAAAAATTACAGGTGATACGTCAAAGAATGAGGCGAAAGGACTGAGGGCACCCAATTCGTACTGCCAGTTCCAATAAACATTTAAGAAGGGAAGAATTGATTACCCCATACATGCACACTTTTGCATGGGCAAGACGATCAGATAAAGGATATCTTTCTAATATCTAATTAGCAAGAAAAATGAAATAATTATATATCAATTACATTGAAGGTTAACAGCATGTCTCTCCATATGATTAATAACAAGGAGCATATTAACCATTACATCCTACAAAGAGGAAACCTTGAATAAGAACCAAATACAACACTTCTTATATTAATTGATGTTGACGAAGAATTTCGGTCTTTGGGTACAGTGGATTTTAATACAAAATTAAATCTTATAAAGAAATTGATCTTCATCCTGAAAAAGGTTTGTAGTGGTTCTAGAGAAGGGATCCATTGTACCCAATTTTTTGTCCGTAATAACGTATATGCATAATCCTATCTATTTATCTATCGATCTATCTACCTATCCATTCATCTATCATCTATATATCCATCCAACCGTCCGTCCATCCGTCTATCCATATATCCATCCATCCGTCTGTCTGTCCATCTCTCTCTCTATCTATCTATATATATATATACCTGCATATCTATCCATCCACCTAACCGTTCGTCTATTCCTCCATCCGTCCGTCCGTCTATCTATATATCTACTAGTCCAAAAGGAAATTGTGTTCATATTTTGTTTTTGTGTGTTTAGAAAATACTAGTCCACGGATGGTTTTCATAGTGTGTTGAGTGTAGGAATTCGTACCAAGGTATTATTAGGACCGGATTTGGACCAAATGGGAAATATAGGCATTGAGTCCGAGCAAATATTTAACCCACGAAGTCAATAACTTCATCGTACAAAATGCATGTATGGTGTAAGTATGTGTGTGTGTGTGTGTATGTGATACAATATTTTTTAAATGCTCGATTTGCTAAAGTTAGGTATTGCATTTTGTTCATCTATCCATCTTATAATAATAATAATAATAATAATAATAATAATAATAATAATAATAATGATGATGATGATAATAATAATAATAATAATAATAATAATAATAATAATAATAATAATAATAATAATAAAAATAATAACAAGAAGAAGAATGATGATGATGATGATAATAATAATAATAAATATATTATTATTATTATTAGTAGTAGTAGTAGTAGTAGTATTCATAATAGTAACAATCATCATCATAATAATAAGAATAATAATAATTAGTAGTAGTACTACTACTTTTGTGTTGTTATCATTATATTATTATTATTATTATTATTATTATTATTATTATTATTATTTTATCTTTTTATTTTTTTTTATTATTATTTTTGATCAAACATTTCAGCGAGCAAGCTTTGTAGTTTTCTTCATCATTTTTGCTACAGAACGAAAAAACTGTATTAATATTTTAGAGACAAATAATCCTCATACAATATAATGAAATAAGTATATGAAGGACAAGCATTTTGTCAGAATCTTGGTGATGATGCCTTGTCTAATACATTATTGTGAAGAAAGAAATAAAATCCCTCCCTGTATCGAAAAAAAGAAGAAAAAGACAACGTGGAGAAAAATAAGAAGAAGAAGAAAAAACAACATTTAAAATATCTAGAATCTAACACTACTCGTAAGTAAAATTTTACTTACACCCATGATGAAAGCTATTTTTTGTGATAAATATTAGCCTATAGACGTTTTGTTCTAGAATATATTTCTTCTATTTTGCGTGGACAAATGTTGTAGAATCAAAACTGTCATTACAAAACAAAAATGTATCATGATCAGTTTGGTACGTATAGTATATACTGATAATATATTGTCGTATCACACAGTTTGGTACGTATAGTCTATACTGATAATATATCGTTGAATCACACAGTTTGGTACGTATAGTCTATACTGATAATATATTGTTGTATCACACAGTTTGGTACGTATAGTACATACTGATAATATATTGTTGAATCACACAGTTTGGTACGTATAGTACATACTGATAATATATTGTTGTATCACACAGTTTGGTACGTATAGTCTATACTGATAATATATCGTTGAATCACACAGTTTGGTACGTATAGTATATACTGATAATATATTGTTGAATCACACAGTTTGGTACGTATAGTCTATACTGATAATATATTGTTGTATCACACAGTTTGGTACGTATAGTCTATACTGATAATATATTGTTGTATCACACAGTTAAAAAAAAATATCAGTCTTTACGTATACACTGATTTTTAGATCTTAATAATACTTATTTAGAAAATTTTCCCACCATACTATATTATCATTTCAGGAAGGAGACCGTGTGCATAATCGTTTCTACGGTTTCTTTTTCCTTCAGGATGATCGCTGGTGAAATGTTTGAGTATTTAGCACTTTTAAAAATTGACGTTTTATACTTAGTAATACCGGATTAAGATGGTCGGAAGCCCTGAAACAATTTAAAAAAGCGCCCCCCCCCATATGTTTGTTACCATTTCACTTCGTTGCTGGGTCCCCCGCTGGCAGGGACCCTGGAGACACTGCCCCATTTGCTCCGCCTTTAATCTGACCTTGGCTAAGGGTGTCCAAGGAATCACAAATCCCTTAAAAGGTATAGGTTGGTGCGCATTTTATTCTGCAAATCTTAGTTGAATATCTATCTCCAGGTAATGGTCATTGCATTGAAAAGTATGGGAAAAGGTACCTTGTCACTAATTGTCCATACAAAAATAGCTGAATAAAAATTTTAAAGGTCATAAAATTTGCAAAGGTTGATGATCATAAACTTCTTTTTTCAAATACACATAAAAAGGGTTTTTTGGTGAGTGAATTTTTCAGTATTACACAATTATTACAATCATATCAGTTTACTGCAAAAGAAAGCAATACGAACGTCTTTTCATCGCACACTAGAAAAAATAATGGCCATTTTGAACTGCCCTCAAGCCCGTGGTTCTTATTACGTCATAATAACATCATAGCGTCAAATTAAGAGATAACGTGTAATCACTAACAGCAATGCAAGCAATAGTTGCAGACAACTGAAACCGAATGATTTCTTCAATTTTTTCTTTACAAAGTTGCATGAATAACAGTAAAAATTAAATGTGCAGGTATTTCATTGATTGTTGAAACGTTGTCGAGTGTTATTTTCAAGACCTATCATGTTATAAGACTCTGTTCTTCACAAATCTAGCGAGATGTTCGTCCGTCAAAAACTTATCAGTTTGGGAAGCATCACTACGATCATTTCCATCATCATCATCATCATCATCATCATCATCATCATCAATCTTTATTTACTTCCTCTTTTCAGAGATAAGGATACCAACAAATGAAAAAGAAAACAATATTGAATTGAATTGAATTAGTGATATACAATTAACAGAGGTGTACATGAGAGGAATCTATCATTCTTCCCTTTGAGGATTCTTATATGAGGACACTATACAAATTAAAAGTATGGTGCACTCTTGTGCAATCCCCCAATACATAATTATTGTACACATCATCATTATTTTACAGAAAATAATATTCTATATGTAGTATAAAAAATATATTTAAAAAATTAAAATAGCATGCATGAAGACATGATTATCAAGATTTCTACGATCACATGATTCCAAATCTTGTTCATTTGAAAATCAATCTTATTACTATGAAAAGAATCCATAAATTACAGTTGCAGAGAACACTGAGGCAGACATTATAAAATTTCTCAGTATTTCAGGCTCATCTAAGCCGATAGCGTTGGGAAATTCTTTACCCAGGAGATGTTGAATAAATTCTTCATCTGATATATTATGAAGGAACATGCCAAGACGAATGTCAAAGTTATTTTTAATATGTGTCCAAAATATGTCTCGTTGTCGCACAGTGCTCTGACAGAAAATAAATGCATGGATTATTACATCTGTGTAAGAATAACTGCAGTGTTTACAAACTTGCATAGTATTATTTGGAACAGTTATCAGAAAATTTGCAAGGGATGTAATTAACTGTAATTCTCTTGTTGTTTTTGGAGTTTGCCATACAATTGAGGGTTTTATAGAAGTATGAATATTTTTGAATCTTTTGTAGGAAATGTCAGTATGGCACAAGTTTGTAAAGCGCTCGTTTTCATATTTATGAGTAGAATGTTTTATAATTTGTTTCCACTGTATTTTTCCTGGAAATATTTTTGTCTCTAATAAAAATTTCAGTATATTCATAAATATTATATTTCTGCAAAATGCTACATATATCTGGAATAAAGCATTTTTGTTCTGTAACATCTTTTCTAGAAAGATATAGATATAGTCTGAATAAAAATATTCTTTTAGTTGCTACATTTTCTGGATGATGGCATAATTTACCAAGAAAGTTAAGTTTCCTTTTATCAATTTCTGATATAATTCTCTTTATCCGCAGTAAACTTTCGCTCATTCCTGACCTCGTGGTTTGAGGAAAGCCTTGCAGAATTTTGGTACAATGGTGCTGAAATACATCGAGCTTTCTCAAGTCTTTGAGTCTGAAATTCGACCAAACTTCACAACCATAAAGGGCTGATGCTATCACAATTTGTTTGTACAAGCTGACGTAGGTAAGAGGATTGGATCTAACTTCATTTGTGCCAACCCCTACAAGAGAATAAAATGATTTTCTGCCTTTAGTACAAGTCCTGTCTACTTTAGTCAAGCATTTCATATTGGAACACACAGGAATTCTTGAAAAGGTACAATTCGAAGTCTAAAGACAAAGAAAAGCAGAAGAAAAGTCTACGGAAGCTAGCTTCTTGCAGCATTGCAACTATCATGTCGGTAATGATAACCTTCAGTGAATCTCGTCAAATATGTCGCAATAAATTCAACAGGTTAATTTGAAAAATATGATTGCAATATATGATGGCTGTAAATCTGTCATATCATTTATCCAGACAAAGCAATTTAAAATATTGCATATATCAAAATAAAGGCTTAACTTGCCATTAGAAATCAATTCAATATTTGTCACAGCAGTATTTGTTGTTGATGGTTATTTATTTACTGCGCATTTGGTAGCCGAGGGCACGAAACAGCAGACATCTGAATTGTAAAGCGTTAATGGTCTTTGATTTTACGGTTTGAAATCTTGACAACTTTCTATTAGATTGATCAACTGCTTTTACGTAATTGCTTCTTTTTGTTTTGAAATTGTTCTCAATGCATCTATATTTATTTTGAAGTATAGACTGTTTCATAATTAAACTGTAGTTCCAAGGGATTGCAACGCCACTTTAATTGCGTCCTTATGAAAATCATTAAATGTTTTTCTCTGATTTTTTTCCTGGAGATTTGCTAACGAGTAAAGAAGGTTACTTGCATTAAATAGACAACAGTATTAAAGTAGAAACAGAAAATACATTATTTATTGAGTTTAGCCTCTTCGCCTTGTCGTACAATGACAAAACAAACAGGTGCGATTAGTCCGGTTCCAAAAAGGTAACTTTCACTAGAATGTCCAGTCATTTCATTAAAATCCAACTATTTTAAGAAAATGCAACATAATCTATACTGAGTTTTGTATATGTTGTGTCCAGGTTAGTGCCTTGTAGAAGTAAGAGAGTTTTGGTGCTGTTGAGGTTATCACTAATGCGCTAGATTTCATTAAACAAAAAATGAAGAAAAAAAAAATGTAGCAAATGAAGGAGCTCTATAAGGAACTTAATTACTGTAGTAATTAATACCTTTAGATTTCTATGAGAAAAGTGAGATAGCCTTGCACGGAGAAGTAGAGGTATAACTCTTACAAACGAAAGTACAAAACTTGAGTACTAAGGTGTGTGCAATCCTCTGTATGTATGTATGCTTTCGTGCGTAAGTGTGTATGCACATACACACATGTGTATGTATGTAAGCATGTATATATGTAATTATGTATGCATGCATGCGTGTGTGTGCGTACATGTATATATGTATGAATGTATGTATGTATGTATGTATGTATGTATGTATGTATGTATGTATGTATGTATGTATGTATGTATGTATGTATGTATGTATGTATGGATGGATGGATGCATGCATGCATGCATGCATGGATGAATGGATGATATGATATGTAACATGAAATATATATATATATATATATATATATATATATATATATATATATATATATAGAGAGAGAGAGAGAGAGAGAGAGAGAGAGAGAGAGAGAGAGAGAGAGAGAGAGAGAGAGATTTAATTTGTGACATATGTAAATAATAAACTATTGTATGTCACTCTATTGATATGATGCAAATATCTGTCCATGAGAAACATTATATTCAGGCGATTAATTCAAAACTGGACTCTGAGATAAAATATTTCCAGTTTCTTATGTCTCCTAGCTATTCTAAATATGTGTATCCTTTTTTATATGAACATCATTTCATTTTCCCCAGCTATTGTAAATATGTGTATCCTATTTGATATGAACAGCATTTCATTTTTTCCAGCTATTCTAAATATGTGTATCCTATTTGATATGAACATCATTTCATTGTTCTGAGCTATTCTAAAAATTTGTATCCTATTTGATATAAACATCATTTCATTTTTCCGAGCTATTTATACAATTCTTCAATTATACTAAAGCACTTCATTTTGGTTGTTTATCCTGAACAAATCCCGACCATGAGGAGTCTAGTTTATCCTATTAGTGTCATATCGGTGTGAGCGAGGACAAGAGCCCGTCACCGCTACCGGAACGATCGCAGCTAATGGAAATTTCCGGATCCAGAAGTAGTTTGATAATTGTCTGGTAATAGACATTTTATAGAGCGGTTCTCTATAGGCCGCAACCAATCTGTGACACCAATGGAAACGTGCCAATTCAACTAATTCGCCTCGTTAAAGATGGTGAATATGGGGCGACAAGAGATGCGTAGACAAACATCTTAATTCACCTCATGAGTTTCAATGTTGTATCGAAATTACTGATTTAATTCGATTTCCCTTGTGACAGCTGGGTTGGCCCATGACCGTTTTACTACTACCGATTTAATAAGGTCCAGTGACCCCGATAATTAATCTATTAGGGAAGGTACTGCAATCCCAAAAAGTCTTTTTAAAAAAAGATACAAGGTGTTTTCTTACTTATTTCTCTCTATGGATATTTTGTACTTTTGTAATGGTTTATTCATAATTTCCCCACTGAACTGTGGTATCTCAGTTGAGTGTTGGCAAAAATCTGTCTTTCTTTGTGATTACTTTTCTATCCATGAAACAACAAAATTGATCGAATCTGTTCCAGGGTCATTTCGCGACCTAGTGTGTTTTTTTTTTAAATTTTATTTTAAATTTTTTTTATAGCTGCATCGAAACCACATTGCGTCGATTTATGACCAGTAGGATCTGCTTGTGGAATGGTTGGCGACCTCACCGGATCCTAAAATGTCAGTAGTGCCCTATGAAATCGTACTAGTCTCGTTTTTTAAAAATATTTTCCTTTGTATTTTCGGGAGGACTTGGTTTTCAATAAAACTATGACATCAATTACAATACTTATATAACTTATATATAAGATCTAAGAGTAAGAAATGAATTATAATGCAAAGAGGCTTCTTCATGGAATATTTAACATTCTGTGACCTCCACATAATAACAAGCAACTAGATGTGATGATTGTCTGATATAAATACTGTATATCTTTCTCTAAATTTAAAAATTATCACCTTTAAAAAATTATTTTGTTTTGAATTACTTTGTATTTTTTAAGGCATTTGCCAGGAAAATATAATAGTTTACTGCCTCCAAACGAATAAGCATCAGCTACTCAATCAACAATTCACTTCATTTTATAGAGTTTTCTTCTCCGTCATAACGAGTACATTATGACTTTTATAACTTTATTTTCAATCAAAAGAAGAACGTATTAGGTACATACACCTAAAAGATCCTTTAAAATTATAAACAGTAAGTTTGCACTTGATACCATTTATTTGTTTAAAGAAGATCTCTGTTTTACTAAAAGCTACTGAAAAAGAATAGATAATAAGTTTCGAAAAGGCACTGTCATTTGAGACTAGGCAAGGTCGCAAAATGGCGAGGCTATTCAGTTTGTTTCTAAAATGTACGTACCGTTTCGAAACTGCTTGTGGTTGCAAAATGATGTTTAACAAATCGATTATAAATTTCGTATAGTATCTTTACTCTCTAGAATAATCGTCCGTTTACACAACATAAGTTCACATCCTCTTCTGAAAATGTCTTGCAATCAGTAAGTAGATCAATATATACGGAATTTATAGACTAATCATACATCGGTATTTATATCACACGATTGATTAAATATTTTCGGAATCCCTAATACACTGTAAGATGGTTTTCATTTCAATTTATATGGTGACGAACATCTGAAATAATTTTTGCAACATGAACTGTTGTCTCTTATATTGTAGTAATGCGTAACGTGATTTCAGTTACATATGATCTTATTGAACAACCTCCAATTTAAAGGTAAAGTTGGAATTTGGACTAAATAAAAACACTAAAATCATAATGATTGAATGTGTGTGTCTGTACATAACACTCTACCTACCTTATGTACAGTCTTATGTTCTTCTTGTATGATTTACCCTCGAACTAATGAAATAAATTGAAGAATTGTTAAATATCCAGTTTCATGCCACGTTATAGCAGCAAAAAATAGCATAAACAGTGGTATTACAGGAAGAAGAACAAAAAATCACAGTAGTAGTTGTATTAGTAATAATAGTAGTAGTAACAGTAGTAGTAATAGTAGTAGTAGCATTAGCAGTAATAGTAGTAGTAGTAGCAGTAGTAATAAAAGTAGTAGTAGTAGCAGCAACAGTAATAGTAATAATAGTAGTAGCAGTAGTAGTTGTATTAATAGCAGCAGCAGTAGTAGTAGTAGCAGCAGCAGTATTAGTAACAAGAGATCATAGTAGTAGTTGTACTAGTAATAATGGTAGTAGTAGCATTAACAGTAATAGTAGTAGTAATAGCAGTAGTAGTAGCAGCAGCAGTAGTAGTAATAATAGTAGCAGTAGTAGTAGTAGTAATAGCATTAGTATTAGAAATAGCAGTAGTAGTAGTAGCCGTAGTAGTAGCAGTAGGAGTAGTAGATCGGTTCCTCTTTACAACGCGGTTCTTGAGAACTATAAATGTGACCCGTATTATAAGTAAGGGAGCCTTATATTGAGATATGTTCCAACAAGGCTGTGTAATAATAGTACATAAAAAATAGCGTATTCAATAATGTGCAATCACATTAAAATTGGTTATGATTAGCCAGAAACTACAATTAAGTGAAATAATTCAACTAAAGGAGGAGGAGGAAGTAGAAAGAATGATATCGATTGGATTTACATACAATATCAATGAGAAAAGCAATATGGTTCTTGGTTCTTGTACAATTTATGTCAAGGAATGTGAATGAGAACCGAAAAAGATGTATGCTCCCAATGTCGCTGAATTGATTATTCTTAATTTGATCGACAAGTGTTCTTTTTTATATTTTTATTTCGAACAGAATTACTCAGAGACAATTTAATGAAACTCATAAATTTAGTAAATATTATTTTTATATAAAATTTGAAGAATCAGCGAGATTTTCTCCACAAAGTTGTAATAAATCATTTCAAATCGGGTTTTCATTATGTGATGGTTTGTCAGTGGGAAGCACTAGCAGGTTTAATGATGAAAGGGAGGTAACTGGTATAGTCTTAAATCGGTGACTGTAGATCTCGCATACTAATCGAGTGAAAACGGGTTTGTAATAAACATGTACACTTTATTTATTTGAAAGGATTAACAGTTTATGCCTTTATGTTAAGTTTTGGAATATAAGGGTTATTTATGCAAAAGGAGTGACATTTTATTGAATATGAACAAGTTTCTAGAGTAAGGTTATCTTTATATACGAGACTTTAAATGTAAGAAATAGAAGACCAGAGCGAATATCCCCATTATATTACATCTTCAAGTAAGAAATAGAAGACCAGAGTGTATATCCCCATTATATTACATCTTCAAGTACAAAAAATACGTAACAATTTGACACCTTCTTTTAAAGAGCTGAATAAAGTAAACTCGATCACCGATATGTTTAAAATGTTTCAGAATAAAAAAAAGTAAACAAAACGAAACAATATCATTTTTACAGTTTATAATGAAGACTTTAGTTTAAAGGATGGTTTAATAGAAAGGCAATGTATACACAATACAAAGACTTAACAAAAATTCCCCGATATGTGAAGAGAGTGAGAAATAGAATTTAAAATAAAGTAGGTCTATATTCATTATTTTCAAACGTAATGATATATATTTTTTTTGTCTTGAGTATGTATGCATGTATGT
Organism: Margaritifera margaritifera; assembly: GCA_029931535.1. NCBI lineage: Eukaryota > Metazoa > Mollusca > Bivalvia > Unionida > Margaritiferidae > Margaritifera > Margaritifera margaritifera. The sequence goes on along the minus strand of JAQPZY010001236.1, from coordinate 946,149 downwards.
ATGTATGTATGTATGTATGTATGTATGTATGTATGTATGTATGTATGTATGTATGTATGTATGTATGTATGTATGTATGTATGTATGTATGTATGTATGTATGTACGTATGTATGTATGTATGTATGTATGTATGTATGTATGTATGTATGCATGCATGTATATATACATACATACATACATACATACATACATACATACATACATACATACATACATACATACATACATACATACATACATACATATATATTCATGCATACGCTAAGTGTCAGCCTGACTGCGTTTAGACGCGTACAGAAAGACGCTAAGTGTCAGCCTGACTGTGTATATACGCGTACAGAGAGAGAGAGAGAGAGAGACAGACAGACAGCTAGACAGAGACAGAGAGACAGAGCTAGTGTACGGATTGAAGAGAAAAACCAAGAGACATTATTTTCAAAGCAAAACCTTGAACCATAAAATAAAAATATTCTAGGAGTTTTATTCATAAGATTTAAAAATCAATTTCTATACAGCGAAATTTTATATTATGCACTATTTTGTATAAGTAAATGTCTAATAATTTATACTCGATATCTTGGTTCCCACATCCAAAGTGTGAACAACGTGGTGTAAAAAACCCGTACTTGTTAAAGAAAAAAATAAATGAGGTGGAAAATGTTTGTCCTTCTATTGCACCATTCCAAAAATTACCCAATATTCCATCTCACATTTGTTTCATGTTTCCGCTTCTGCTATACTGCACTTAGCGGAGATAAGCGACTTTTTCGATGAATACATATACAAGACGTAAATTAAACAGGAAGCAAAAATTAAGTCTGAACTGCTTGGTATTGCCGTGTCTATTCGTCGCTGGAATCATCCATATCATTGATGTCGCTTATGTCACTTTCTTCGTTGCAATCATTTCTATGTAAATCGTCGGCATCTTGTTCACGTGAGTGTCCTTCCGAAGGACTTCCAGATTCTTCTTCCGTCTTCGTCCTTTTATTCTTCGTCCGTCTGTTCTGGAACCAGACTTTAACCTGGAATAGAGAAACTGACAATATTATATCCCCATTTGGACATACGCATGCAATATACGTTCAGCAAACGTCATTATTATTATATTTTGTTGAGAAATAAAAAATAAAAAACAACACGTGAATCAGACCCCATAGCACCATGTCATTATTCTTAGATAATCCATTCGGTTCCGACTAGATGGGAGTAAATTATTTTGTACTGTGATGTCAGCTATCTTTAAACACATGTATCAAAATTTCACGTGCATTTGAAGATGGTTGTTGTTTTGCATATGCTCATTCTAAGATCTTGTCACTCTAGCAGCAGAGGAACGTCAGTGACGTCAGACGCGAAACTAGGTTTTATATAATATGTATAAAGCATAGCAATTATCAATGTATTTTTTTTTAAATGTAGAAATAGATGAGATTTCTTTCTTTCTTATTTCTTTTATTTTGGGTGGTGGGCAAGCCATTTTAAAATACCTTAAATATCTATCAGAAAAAAGTTGTATATGTATGTATAGATGACGTTCTATGTAACCGAATTTCTCGTAATAACGGAAGTAAATAGGTACCTCTAAGCAGTATCGCGCTGTGTGTGTGTGTGTGTGTGTGTGTGTGTGTGTGTGTGTGTAAGTTCCATGAAGACCGTGTTTAGGTCGAAATATTTGGAAACTTTGTTTTGTTTTTTATTTTCTTCTCCGCGCCGTTTTTTCAATCTTGGAATTCACTTTCTAAGGTGCATGGTTATTGTTAGTTAGTGGTTGGATACTTATATAGTCTCTAATTAGTATTAATTAGTTCTTAATTCCCTTTATCAAGGATTTTAAGAGTTATTGGCCATTTTCGAAATCTGAATGCACTGCACCCATTCTTGTTTACATGTGGGATATTTATGCCTCATTTTGAAATTTAATTCTTTTAAATTCAGAAATCCATCCATGATTGCGTGTTTTTGTGATATTCTAGATAGCACCCTACTAATTCGCCTTCTGTCGCGATAGATAAGATAAAAAAAAGTCCTATCATATACCGGTCCTACTCATTTCAATGTTGTTGGGTCGAGCAAAACAGACGGGTTAACGTGTTAAAGAGCAGAGGCAATTCAAATAAAAAGATGGTTTCTAATTGATAAAAGATAACCGTTATGGTGTTTTTATTCTTTCGGGGTCTTTGCTAATTTCCACCTGAATACGCAGTATTTATTTTCAATACGATGGAAGAATGAGCTCGCAATAATTGATTGATACATCGATCGATCGACTGAATACTTTCATATTTATGAGACTATTTACACCCCAATTACAGAAGAGAAGCTTGGCCCTGATACGACATGCTATCTTAAAGATAGGATCAGCGTTCAACCCGGGTGGTCAAAGGCCAATTAAACTTCTGAAGTGTTGGGAGGGGCTGTGCATGATTTTATCTCGCCTTGATCCGAAACACCAAAGAGTTAAAACTAGGCAGAGAATAATTCCTAAATATCTGATTCGCCCTCATCGTGTTGGCCATTATCAACAATTTCGCTTCGGGACGCTTTTCCTACTGACCGTAACGGTGGAGTTAACTTGCGGGCATCCGAGCACGAGAGAGAACATTTGAGTCCTTTTTGGAGTAGAGTGTGGCTAATTTCTAATCATGACGGCTTAATTAGTGCACATTTCACCAGCTTCCATGTTCATTTCACTGAGACCGTTGGGGAATTAAATTGTAATTATGTTAACCCCGAGCGTCGAGACGTGGATAACTTTCGAGATAGACGGCCTTAGTATCGGAATAACATGCAAATAAAAGAAACATCTGATTGCCTTCAAATTGACTAACGACAGACAATCACCATTTCCCTAGGGTCTTACGGTTTGTGGTTGGCTACAAGTGCCCATCAGTGAAACTAAGGGATTTTCTCACTCAGTAGTGGAGTGTTTTTGCGGAAGTGTACATTGATTTATTTATTACGCTTTACCAAACTACTATAGCACCAAACCAGACAAAAATCCTTCTATCCTCCATATAAAGCAGTCAGGCTGCATAAGTCCTGATAATAGAATAGACCCATATTCTTTAATCAAGTCGATATTTTAATGTGAATATTTTCGTTTATTCAAGTGCCTTGTAGGACTCATTAGCATTGGTTACAGTTTTCATTTTAGTCTTTACGTCTGGACATGTAGAGATACAAAAAGAACTATTTAAAAAAAAAACCAAGGTCACTTCTTAACAGATAGTTACTTTTCATCTTCGGAAAACAGTCAAAGTAGTTTTTAGTATCAGAAGTTAGGACTGCTAAATGGGCTAGTTTAAATTAGCTCACAAAAAGAAAAAATAACTTGGTTTCCGAGCGTGGTCAGTGCTCTTAGTTTTGGAGTTTGTATTTTATCCCCCCCCCCCCCCCCCATATATATAATACGGTATTTTAACAATAAAAAAGAGATTGGCAACTGAGATGGTAAAAGCTACTCCGTGACTGGCGGTTTTTCGTCTATGCCGAAATAAGACTGGATCAAACAGCATTTAACAAAAATTGTTTTCACATTCTCATTTAAAAAAGAATCGATTGCCAGTAAACTAAAAATAAATTTTACGAGTGTGATGTTAAAAGAAATATACTTTTATTATCGGGATGGTATTTTTAAGGAGTTTCCATTCCAGATTACTCAAAATGCATGGCATAATTAAAAATAGATGACAAAATAGTATTTATGGAGGTATGTAGGTAGGTAGCTGAGTAGGTATGAGCGTAGGTAGGTTGGTTGACAAGTAGAAATGAAAGTAGGTATGCATGGATACAATGCACACAAAGGTATGTAGGTCATTAGGTAGGTGGGTAGGCAGGTTAAGAGGCTAATAGGTAAGCTAATATGTAGGCAAATCAGTGTTTAGGTTGGTTGATAGGCAGGTAGTAGGAACGCAGGTAGATCCGTTGACCGTTCTGGACAATTACATTTGTAAATAGGTAGGCGTGGTATGAAGTTGGTAACTATGTAGATATTTAGGATAGAAATGTAAGTAAGTAACTATGTAGGTATTTAGGATAGGAATGTAAGTAAGTAACTATGTAGGTATTTAGGATAGAAATGTAAGTAAGTAAGTAAGTAAGTGAAAAGATTGGTATGTAGGTATCTTGTCATAACTCAGTCCACGATAACAATCATCATAGTCTAATCATGTATCGCGTAAATACAGCTTCATAACTGACGTGACGACGTGAAAATAATACCAACTTCATGTGCGAGAAACCTCATCCATTTCTAACCAGTAATATATGGGACAGAGTCATTTGGGTTAATGTAATTGAATGAGTCGTACTCGAAAAAGATCATGTTACCAGTCTGGATAAAAATGGGTTACATCATGGGCGTAAGTATTAAATCATTCCGCAAAAGAACAGTTTTCTTAATTTAATAAAGCACCCGATACCAAAACATCGTGCTAACGTCGATAAATTGAGTTAATTAGCGATTGACAGCTTACTATGTGGCTTGTGATTCATTTTCTGACAAGAAAAACCTTTAATTTGCATGCCCATTTATTGTGATGCATCTACTTACACACGAATGAAGTCATAAACCATATTTATGTATTTTATTTGATCATATATTAACTTGTAGAATAAAAATATAACACTTTATGAGATATGCATCACATAGAATGAACATTGCAGATTAAATGTAACAGAACTGAGGTAAAATGTTTCCGTTCATTGTGTAAAGTTGGGTCGTTTCAATCATTGCTAATATACGCCATCATAAAACGGAGAATAAAAAATGCCCACCACGTTGGCATGCAGACTTGTGTGCCCTGATATTCCGTGCAAGCAGTAATATTCAAAGTTAGACGAAGTGCTCCCTCAGGGGATAAGCCTACCACAATTATATCTTGAAGAAGGTAAACTGAAACCAATGGAATGGCCACAGCCCCTTAACCATCCCGAAAAATCAGCTACTGTTTTATTACCCAGTCATTCTGATGAAAATATAACCAGCAAAACAATTTTTCTTGTATTGATTGACCATAACTAATATAACACAATAAATGAGATTACCGACCATGACTAATATAACGCAATTACTGACCATGACTAATATAACACAAGAAATGAGATTACTGACCATGACTAATATAAAACAATTACTGACCATGCCTAATATAACCCAATAAATGAGATTACTGACCATGACTAATATAACACAATAAATGAGATTACTGACCATGACTAATATAACACAATAAATGAGATTACTGGCCATGACTAATATAACACAATAATTGCGATTACTGACCATGACTAATATAACACAATAAATGAGATTACTGACCATGACTAATATAACGCAATTACTGACCATGACTAATATAACACAATTACTGACCATGATTAATATAATACAATAAATGACAGTATAAGTTCGCAACGCTTGATGAACTGATTGTCGTGTTTAAATCATTTAACATTATGATAAAATATACATGTACTTTGAAAATCACGAGGCCTAATTATATGTACCTTTTGCAGAAAAATATCTACGTTAACACCTCAAGTGATCCTTGTTATTATTCCAAACTCACATTGAGAATGAATGGTTAAATGCGGCAGGAATATAAACGCGTACGTGCATTACAGTAAGAAGAAAAAAAGACAATATACTAAGTATAAATGTCCAGCGCTGGCCTCAAATTCACAAAACTGCAAATCAACATTTTTCACGAGATTTTTCTTTATGTTATATTTAGCTGAACACAAATTTGTATATTTAGCCACATCAAATAGCTCATTTATTCCTTCTATGTACTGTGTACTGCTTAACCATCATCGTATCAGTGTTGATGCTTTTATTTCAGTATTATCAAGATTAAATGTAATAAGTAGATCTGTATCTTTTCTGAAACATTTGAGTATATCTTTTCGATGTTTGAAATAAACAAATTAACACTTTTATTCTATTAAATTTTGTTCTTCAACACAACTAGTTTTGTCCAAACATTTATTCCGTCCAAACTTGTAAATAAATAGGCGTTATCTCTAGATACCAACATTGCTGCTTTCCTGTTACACTTGTGAAATATCTCTATCAACTCTCTGAAAACTATTGATTCAATTCTATGTAGCTTTGTGCCATTATTTATGCAGTGTAAAAATGACAAAATAAAAAACAAACAGAAATTACTATTCAATTATTGTTTCCATTGTCAGACTGGTCAAGTAACTCTTATTTATGAAATAATATCGTCGACTCCACCTTCGGTAAGATTCCGCTTAATGGTCCAGTAATGTGTAACTTTTAAATTTAAATGTTATCATATATGGATACGAGATCATGATAGACAAAAATATGATTGGCCTAATGATTTTTAATTTTATTTTCAAAATACCCCTAAGTTTTTCTGCTTTTGCAATTTTTAAACTTGTATTTTACAATGTTTTCGTACCCTATACAAGACCTTAACAAACATATCTGAGTAGTCCAGAACTGTCACAATCTATCTACTAATAAGATAAGACTTTGAAAATTCCAACCTGTGTTTCTGAGAGCTGCAGTTCCACAGCCAAATCTTTTCTCTCTTGTCCCACGACGTAGTGACTTTTCTCAAACGCCTTTTCAAGCTGCAGCAACTGCGAGGGGGAGAAAGCTGTACGAATCCTCTTGGGTTTCCGGTACGGTTGGAAGAATAACCCAGGGGAACCCGAGACTGAAAATACATAAGGAGGTTCCTCAAATAGTTGTGTAGCTGCCTCATATGTGTTGCAATTTAATTATTCTCTTATGGTGCTGATAGACATCAGCGTCTATAAGTACATGGTTTGGTGTTTTACGGCACAGTAACAAAAGTAGGTTATTTAGTACCGAAGTTTAAGTACATTTATATAGTGAAATCTGCCATACATAGTTCAGCATCATTTGGTGTGACATGATTTATAACCTGTGAAAGACTGACTAAAGAAAAGTTATCTTGTTGTTTTCTTCACGCCATACTCAACCTTGAAATTGTTATAAGTAAGTTATCATTTTGGATTCAAGTACTCATCAGTTTGAGTTAAGAATGAGCAGGCCCGTGGATGGGGGGGGGGGGGGCAGGTGGAGGGCTGGTAGGGGGGATATGACCAGGAGCCCGTCGATTTCTAGAGCCCGCCGTCAACTTAGTTATAAAAATAAATGAATCTTTGCAGTAAATATTAAAATTTGTTCCTTGCAAGAGTCTAAGTTATGATGGATTACAACAGGTTTTATATACAAAACTGTACACAGGTTTTTATATAAAAAAAAAACTAGTTTTGGGGCCCATGACTGCTCTGCCCAGGGGCCCAGAATTTCTGTCGGCGGGCCTGAGAATGAGCTAAAAACGATACTCTTCTCATTTGCCTTTGCTTTGTCTGTATCCGGACAAGTGGACAGACCCAGTGCGTCAGTTATTTACCTATCCAACCGTTGCTCTGATGGGATGCACGCAAAAGCCGTTTCATTTGTGACGTCATAATGTTTACCAACACGTCATACACTGAACTTTGAATAGATAGGAAAAAGCCTCTGCAACAAACAACAACAACAACAAAAGCAAAAGTAGTCGAAGTTAAATTACATTTTAACGGAAATAAATGAAGTCACAATTTTCAGTTTTATAAAATTAAAAGAAAAAGAAATTTCACAGCAGTAAAACAAAACTATTGACGGCTATTAGTGTTTAAATAAGAAAGCTATTCCTTTTTTTCATAAGAATAGTACAATATGGGAATAATATTGCTGAAGTAAATTTAGAAGGAATTCCTTTAAAAAATAATAATAATAGCCTCGTTCTGTCAGAACGAAATATGTATAATATAGCCTTTGTTTTGCCTCTCTTTCTCTCTTTTAATATATAAATGTAGTGACACGTAAGTCGTGTCATATTTTTCTCACTGAATGTAATGATAACTTGAACGCAGTATGTTATGTGTTTGAGATGATGGATACATTCTGATTGCCTTTTGTTTATTCCTTTTCTTTTTCATTTATTTATTTTTTTAAATTTTATTTTTACTATCTGACTGTAAACATCATTCTCTATTATCTATAATTCATTACTTTTCAAAATAAATTGAAAATAATATAAAGTCAACCTGTTCCAAGACTTTTAACGCATGAGTACTTTTTTTTACCTATTAAACGAAATTAAAGAACACATATATTGTTTTTACGAAAGGTACTCCGATTGTATAACTTGCCCAATTTTTACATCAATAGATCCTATTTGGAACATGCTCGTCTCTTTTCGATGCGAGCCACATAATTTATACTCTCTGAAAGAGACTCAGAAGTAGTCGTTGTGATGCTTCCCATATTGGTAACTTTTTGGCAGACGAACATCCGGCTAGATGATCATATAACAGAACCTCATAAAACGAAAGGTGCTGAAAATAAACACTTGACATTTCAACGATGAATGAATAACCTACACTTTTAATTTTTAATGTTATACCTACAACTATTAAACGAAAAATATATATCAGCTTCAACAGTTTTAAACTACTGCTTACGTTGCTATTTGTGATAACACGTCATCGAGTCGTTGTGACCTCAGTATAGTTATTATGACGTAAAAGAACGGGCTTGATGACAGAAAACACACCCTGCAGGAGCGTTGTTTGGTGGCATTAAATGGAGTGAAAACTACTACACAGTCATTCAGTCAAATCAATAAACGATAAAATGCAAACAAATTTTGATCATTCAGAGCTGAAAGAAACTGCCTAAAGTAGAACTATGTGTTTTTCTAATGTGGTTCAACATATGCCAAGCAACACCAGGAAATGCAAATATATTAGAGGGAAAAAAAGAATACAAAATGTTCATTTCGCGACTGAAAATGTGCTAATTCCCCATTTCCATACCTTTTTCATGCTTGCATTGTTGATATAGATATCGAGTCGATTAATATTACCATGACGTTATTAGTAAACACATATTATTATATCTTTAAATGTCAATACACCTTTTTATTACTGCCAGTATGGAAATTCTGGAATGCAAATTGGTATCTGAAGGCAGCATTTAAAAAAAAACAAAAAGGGTATTGAAATTGCCTAGCGTCGGTTGCACGTGAGTTTATTATTTTTTTTATGCAATTACCGCTATCTATCTATCTATCTATCTATCTATCTATCTATCTATCTATCTATCTATCTATCTATCTATCTATCTATCTATCTATCTATCTATCGATCTATCTATCTATCTCTCTCTCTCTGCATCCATCCATCCATTCATCCATCCATCCATCCATCCATCCATCCATCCATCTATCTATCTATCTATCTATCTATATATCTATCTATCTATCTATCTATCTATCTATCTATCCATCCATCCATCCATCCATCCATCCATCCATCCATCCATCCATCCATCTATCTATCTATCTATCTATCTATCTATCTATCTATCTATCTATCTATCTATCTATCTATCTATCTATCTATCTATCTCTCTCTCTCTCTCTCTCTCTCTCTCTCTCTCTCTCTCCATCCATCCATCCATCCATCCATCCATCCATCCATCCATCCATCCATCCATCCATCCATCCATCCATCCATCCATCCATCTATCTATCTATCTATCTATCTATCTATCTATCTATCTATCTATCTATCTATCTATCTATCTATCTATCTATCTATCTATCTATCTATCTATCTATCTATCTATCTATCTATCTATCTATCTATCTATTGTACTTGTTGCCTTAATGTATATTTAATGAGGCAGATTAAGCAGAAACGGGATATCAAAATAATTCAGAGTATGGAATAGTGTCCAGTGTCTATCTTTATAAAGTTATTTTGAATATACTGTAGTATGCCTTTCCAAGCTAGATCTAATCAACATGCATTGGTTTAACAAATAGCATTATATTTACATGCCGTAAAGTGGTAAACTGTTACCTATTGCACCTTTGGATATTAGATCAAAGTCATTATTGGCAGTAATCCCAGTTTGTTTCTTATTATACAATTATTGACTTTTTGTGAGGTGAATATGAAGTTTTATAAACCAGTAAATTTTATATTGACCGACACGAAGCGGACGTCAATATGATAGTTACTAGTTCATAAAACTTCATTTTCATCGAACCAAATGCCTATAATTGGTTTATTACATGATTTATGATACAAAAATTGCATTTTTAATTTTCTTTAGAATTGTACGAATGCCATTTTAACTGCATGACGCTAAGAATTTAATGTTATGACGTAACGTAAATGACGTCATGACCATGCTGTATGAAGAATGACCATGCTACATTAAACATCACGTGGCGTTGTGCCATCCAGTGAAAACCCATCTCTTACAGGAGTCTGTAAGAATAAGGTTATCTTCAATTTTTGATGTGTCACTTAATGTTTTAGTAATAGTTCTGTTATTGTAAATGAACACAATATAAAAGTAATGTGAACATTAAATCATCAAACGGTATCTTACAAGAGTCAACTTATTTGAGCATAACGTTTTGAGTTGGCGTTATTTTTTTTTTTCTTTCTTTCTTTTCTTTTAAGGGATTATAATCCGTTGCTGGGTACATCACGTATAAAATAAATAGGCGTCATTTATAGGGTGTGGTGATGGTTCTTTAACCCGTACCATATCTTCTCTTCAGTTTGAAAAATATATTTCTAGACTTCCAAGGTGAATTATTAATCAATCATATGTCATACCTGACTTTAATTGCCTAATTTTATTGGTACTAATTTGTTCACATGTCACATAATTAGGGTAATTTTGTCTCACCTCAGGCGATTAGAGGCTCTTATTTGTGAAAACACGAAAGATAATCGTCTCTTTGACATTATCATTGATCAGCAGGTTTATTGTAACGTTATAAATCTCATGAAAAACAGACATTTGAAGCTCAAAAATAATACCGACTGTCTACCAGCAATTACGTCGTCTTGATAAAGAGGAGCTGGGTAGTTCTTGTCTCCGATAGCTTTTAAACACTGGAAATGATTGAGACGTTATTTTATAAAAAAGAAGAAACCAAATTAATAATCGACATGAAAGAAAGTATTATACCTTGATTTTCATAAATATTTAATACAATTACACGTAATTCATTATCCCCTAACTGTTGACTTTTTTGTCATTTATGTTGGATGCCTAATGTTAAAAATCATCGCTAGTCACTGAAAACAACCTTACTGATCTTATGTTCTCTAAACTTGAAAAGGGGCAAGGATAGTGCTGGCTAGAATGCGACAGATCCACGATTCCAGATTTGATTTCATCCAAGATGAGGAGCCGCGGTCGATAGCGTGCCAGAAGGGTGAATGTTCGAATCCCGCCCAGAACAGGCCGTGTCCCTAGGGAAGGCACATCATTTTCATTGTCTCAGCAAGATATAGTCTTTCATGTGTTAATGTGCCGTTAAATACCGAACCAAACCAAATCAAAACAAACCATGCAAGGTTTATGATTTCCCTTACTTCTACTGGACTCCGGTTTCCAAATCAAACCAAAAAATCAAACACAAGCAGCCAAGGTGTGTGGTTTTCCTTACTTCTCCTTGACTCTGGTTTTCCAAAACCTCTACGATTACTTCAGGTCAATATATGAGCCTTCAGGAATATGTAAATATCATTGGCGTATATTAACACTTGTATAATTAATATAAAGTAAATAGGTTGAAACAAGTGATGTTCTTAAACAAATAATTACTTTTACTTCAAATGTTTAAGAACTCATTTAAATCTTATACAAATTAGACACAAAGGTGGTGGACTGTGGTCCTTTTAACTGACGACAAACAAGATAGTTGAAAAAAAACATTTCGGTGCATGTTTAAAAAAAAAAATAGTAAACGCATCAACATAAACATGCCGTTCTTTAACTCCTAGGCGAACTATGTTACATAAATTATTTTTTGTGTTATGTGAATAGCACATACACCAAACTCGAAGTAGCTGATGATGACCAAAAAGCCTTACATAATGTTTTTCTATATCGTTTGTGTTTAAACATTCAGTTATAACCTATGAATTAAAAAAAAACAATAATAAATCCAGAGAGAATGGAGCTACATTTAGCTCATCACAAAATATTCTACATTTGTCTGAAAAAAAATCCGCATGACATACATACATACATACATACAGCATACATGCATACAAACATACATAGATATATAGATACATACATACATACATACATACATACATACATACATACATACATACATACATACATACATACATACATACATACATACATACATACATACATACATACATACATACATACATACATACATAAAATATATACACATACATATATACAGATAGACAGACATACAAACCTACAGACAGTCATAACATACATACATACCAAATAAAAAAAGATAGATAAGTCAACCGATTGTACAAGACTATTCAAGAAAGAAAGAAAAAATGATAATAGTAGCAACATTTATTTTAAAAAGCTGTCATCCGGGGGCTTTCGAGACCTTCTTTCAAGAAGGCTGAATAACATTCGTTCCATAATGGCCTGTGTAGACCCTTAAAGTGCTTTATGTATTAAGATTTAATTCTTCTGTTCCCTTCGTTAACTTGATTCCCTAATATTCTTCATCTCCATGCTAAAGATCGGTCACTACTCTCTCATCACAATCACTGTTCTACGTGCGTCTACATATTGGAGCTTCTTAAGACAAAAAGCAAAAACAAAAGCAAATATAAAATAGCAAGGTTTGCTGTTTAGACAAAATGTAAAACAACCGACAGGTATTTTTGTTCCCCATAGAGACTTAGGCAATCCTTGGTCACTAAAAATAATTAGTTTGCAAGAAAGATGTCAGCAGCACATTTAGCTCTGTATCATATGATTACACATACACCTTGTGTGGCAGATTTATTTTTTTGTTTTTTTTTTTAATTAAAAAAATCAAATCGACACTAAGCTAAACGCAACTAATGTAGATCAAGTCTCGTCGGCCATCCTTTCTTGTAAGAAAGATAACACAATTTTGTAACAAGCCTAGTGTACGTGCTTTTGGTATTTACGTCTTCGCTTATATTGTCAGATTTTAACGATTATTTGTTTGCTGTTTTTCAAACCGAGCAATTAGCCAATTACTAAGAGCAGACGTCATAATGTACGAGACTTTATGGTAGCATGGATTAGTTTCGTAAAATGGACCCTCCATAATTTCTTAATGTAAGGAATTCTCGTGACATTTTCACATATAAGTGTTCTGTAATTTGAGATAGGTTTGTATTAGGTGTTTGGGTCGTGCTTAGTGATGCATGGTGTGAAGTACCAACCTGCGCTTTGGAAAGGCATACTGTTGGGTCATACAAATGTGAAGCAAGAAAAACCATGCATGTGTGAAATTAGGGTCTCGTGAGTGTGTGGTTGTTAGTTGGTCAGAGGGAACTTATTTGTGGTATTTGAACGTTGAAAAACCTCTCAGTTGACAACGACAGTTCTCTCGAGGTCCATGGAAATAGGGGACACATCTACCTCAAGCCAGACTCACGCATGTGTTGTTTAATTCGCTCGGTTGTGAGACCCCTTTTATGTTACAATATTAATGACTGCAATGTTTACTTTTGTATTGTTGGTCAATGCTCTCCTGATTCCATTACAACCTGCTGTCGAATTTATCATCATCCTCGTCTATTTGTATAACGTTTTCACAATTATACATTTTTTGGGCAGCTGCTAAAAATGTAAATATGTTGTATCTAGAAAGAATGACATGAATATTCTTATAAAAATGTATTTTTTTAAAGTCTATTTTATTATAAATACACAAAATCTCTGATAGACACGGTCAGTTTTTCGCAGAAATTACAATTAAAACAAAATCTAATCTCGTCATTTCGTATTATAAATAACTGGCTTTTAAAAGGCTTATATACTCTACTAGTTCTGAATATAAATCAACAATTATGCCCATAGATTCAATTATAATCTTGAAAGCTGTTCTATTTATATTTCTCAGCAACATGACAAATAGTCCATGTTCTAATCTGTGATACCGATTTCATTATGGACCTTTCATATCTCACTGGAAGCGAAAATAATAATAATAATAATAATAATAATAATAATAATAATAATAATAATAATAATAATAATAATAATAATAATAACAATAATGCTTTTATTGTTATTATTATTATTATTGTTGTTGTTGTTGTTGTCAACGTTTGTTGCAAAAGAGAGCGCTTAAATGTGCCTTTATTTTGAGTTACTGGAAAGTAGTTTTCTCCTAAAATTCATTTAAGCTAATGACAATAGTCATCATTTTTCACCACTACAATGGTTATTCAATCATACAAAAAACATGAAAATTATATTTATTTCATAATTTGCAGACAGGCATTAATAAAAGATATACAGTGGAGGTCTACAAGCAAAACTGTTAATGATATATTCACAACAGCACTCCAATGTATTCAACGATAGTAGAGCATAAAAATAATTGCATTGTCCAGTTTATATTTTAAATTATGAAACAATAAATTCAATACCGATTTTTTTTTAAAAATCGATTTTAAATCACAAATTGTAAACTTACATTTAAACAGATTTATTTACTGCAAAATGTACTCCATAACTGATCAAAAATGTTGCCTCTCAGCTGTGTATACGTTGTTCGAAGTTCTTACTTTTCAGGGTAGCTTAGTTTGTAGAACGTCGTACTCGTAATCCAAGTGTCGCTTACTCGACACCCGCCCAGGCCAGCCCGAATCGGCTGCCTCTGTATGTCTTTGGAAATTGCATTTAGCTCCTATTTCCTCGGGATGATATAGCCAATAATGTGTTGAAAGCACCGTTAAAACAACAAACCAAACCAATATTACTTTTCATCTTTCATTCTATCAATATGTTATCATTATGTCACTCAAAGTGTGAAAAGATTTGCCACAAACAACGCAGTGACTGCATATAAATTCATGGCTGCTCTTGTTATTATTGTTGTTGTTGCTGTTGTTGTTGTTGTTCGTGATGATGATGACAATAATAATAATAATAATAATAATAATAATAATAATAATAATAATAATAATAATAATAATAATAATAATATGATGATGCTGATAGTGACGATAATAATAATAATAATAATAATAATAATAATAATAATATTATTATTATTATTATTATTATTATTATTATTATTATTATTATTATTATTATTATTATTATTATTATATAATTTCAATATATTATTTCCACTTTGTATGTACATGTTTCAGATCTTTCCTTTTGACTAGTACATAAATGCATGGGTGGTCCTTGTTTTTGACATGAATCATGGAGAATATTTTCAGAGAAAAGAGTGTAGGTTATCGTGAATTGTGCATCGATATCATCATCCCTCGAAGTCTAATATCGCAACTTTAAGGATCATTAGTGATTAGTTTTTATTGCATTTAACTCTTGGAAAAAGCACAATAGTGGCTATATGGTGCCAAGTAAAGGTAAAGTTGGAAAAATATAAAAATGAAGAATTGCACACAAACTTTAGGAAGACAAACCATTGTAAATAAACGTGGACATGAAGTACAATATAAAATATAACAGTAAAATGTAAAAGGTATTTACAGTAAAAGTTAAAGGTAACACATGTAAAATCCTTAAAACATATAGTCCACAAAGAATTAAAGGCAATCGTAACAAAACGTACCATCTATTCTTGAGGAGCGTATTTACTTAATGAGTATTTAGCATTTAGTAGTCTATAAAAATGTACAATTATTGACACTGGTATCTTGCCTTTCATTAAATTGCTAAAAACCGAATTTGGTGAAACGAATTAGACACCCATTTTTTTTTTTTTTTGTTTTTTTTTTTCCTTTTTAATTTATATTAACACTTATAGGATAACAATTTCATCAATTCTTTGGATGTACTTGTTGATTTGAAAAAATGATCAAATTGCTAATACACACATAAATTATTCATTTTTTGTTTCTTCTTGAATTTGGCTTTCCGGATAAATACCACATTTTGTTGTAAAAGCCACTTTTGCATATAATAGAATCTTTCGTTTAAAATGACATTTGGTTCAAACACAAAACTACAAGTCACGAGGTGTGACGATATGGAACGAGATAGGATTGAAAGGTTCCCTAAAATATTCATGTGTTACACAGAGTCATTTGATCCTATCAAACAAGTAGTCAATTACTACTGTAAAGTCTTAACAGTATTACTATTATTATAAATGTTCATAGTTATGTAAGATGCCACACTTGATTAATTGCTTTGAATTTTAGTTTTCTTTCTGATACACATATAAGTCTTGAAATTTTACAACAATATTTTTATTGTGTGGATAGGAAGTGAAAACTGAAAGTAGGAAGGTAAAGGATAGACTGAAAGTAGGAAGGTAAAGAATAGACACAAAGATATGTCCGTTAAGAAACATTGACAGTTTTATTTTTTATTGATTGTACATGTAAGCATTCCACAAAGAAATCAATTAAAGAGACAATATCGATTTTATAATCTGCAAATAGATGCAGCATGTTGAAAAGTCATACCATTGTAATATTTTGTCTGTTCATAATCATTAACTTCTATTTTGAAGAATTATATGTCACACTCAGAATATTGTATAAACATATTCGAACAATGTTTGATTCTTCTTCAGTTATTTTTAGTCTTTCCATCATGTTGTCCTTTATAAGTTTGTATGTTTCAAAGAGGTGTATCTCTTATTGTGAATATATTTCAGTAAACAATTATATAGATATACTATAGCCGTTGAAGAAATATAAACTTCGACATAAAAAATGGATGAGCTGCTTTCGATTAAAAAACGAAAAAAAAAAAAAAAAAAAAAAAAAAAAAAAAAAAACGAAAGGAAGAAAGAAAGGGAAAAGAAAGAAACCCCCTCCCCCCCAAGGAAAAATTGATAACGAAAATGTAATTGATTTAAAGAACATATACATGTATTTATACATTTTTCCTTACCTCCGAATCTTGGTAGGAAGTACGCTGGATACCTGTCTGTCAAATAAGGGTACATGTTTCGAAAGTCTCTGGTGTTATTCAGCAACATTGGATGTATGGGTGACACCGCTGGAATTTGCTGAGAATACATTCCTGGTACATTTAATGACGAAAGGGGATGTCGACACAGTCTAGAGGATCCACATGGAACATTATTATGTAAAAACGCTTCATGAAAATGTTTTAACGAATCTCCTGCAGGGACCATGGCCCCAAATATGTCTCTGGAGGAGCCGTTGAAGAAAACAGGGTCTCTAATATCATTCAAGTCCCTAGGATCTCGGTTATGTGACGCTGGATGTACAGAGTCCGCATGGTTAATGTCTATTTTATGTATTTCGTCCGCTTGTACATGATCTGTTTTTCGCAATCGCGGATAACATATTTGTGAAGAGGAAGGTAATGAAAAGTCCGTCTTTTCACTGTCCTTGCCAATAATGGAATCAATGGTAAACCCCTTCGAACGTCTCAGACACGGTACCACCGTTGTAGCCGTCATGACAAAGGTATCTCTAAGGCAGAAACAATTAGCTTTGTCTATTATTTTCCGACAGAATTTTCTAATATATTAACCACAAGTGGACTTTCTCAAGCCTTCTGCACCATCACTGTGGCCATATGCCTCTTTAACCCACCATGTATTGACTTGTAAATTCTCACAGACGACAAGAGACCTAATCGTTAACACGTTTTTAGCGCTTTAAGTGCGATACTGAAATACCACCAACTGACATCCGCCACCGCTGCCTTTGTATTTACATAGACCACGCCTACTATAGAAAAAGCCATTTGGATGGGAGAAGGGAGTGACAACTAGGCGGGATTACTAATTGGGTACTGTTACATTTTCGATTGGACCATTTTACGATATTAGTCCTTACGACTCACATTGAGTTGTGATTGTATCGCATGTATCAAATTATGGTTTAATTGATTTAGGCTCTGGGCAGCGCTATCGGCTTCCATATGAAGCGATAGGTCGTTATTACTTGAATGTAAATTAAAAAGGGGCTTATTGTGTCAACTAATGTTATTTTAAACAGGAACATAAAACTGCCGAACAGTTGTAAATGTCACATGACAGAGGATACAAAGGATTACAGAGGAACTGGAAAAAATTTAATATGCCTTAATAAGACTCTTGACGAAGTAATAAGTTTCGATCTTAAAGAATTTTTGCATGAAGGAGAAGTGCTTAAAACGATTCATGATGTAAAACAATGGTTTCTGTTTTGCTAAATTATTTATTTATTTATTTATTTATTTCATGAACGAATTTATGAATATTTTAATGATTGCTTGAACAAAAAAAAAACATAAAAAATACTTTAATCCATAATACAATCGGTTTTGAAAAACAATGTTGTTACACGAGCAATTATATTTCTTGGAACAGGATCTTAAATGTTTCCAAGCAATATTAGGCGTGTGACATATTTTTTCTTGATTTCTGGACATTCCCAACTATATAGTTTTCGGAATTTGTTTTAAAAAATTTAAACGTTTTTCACTCAAAAGTTTTTGTTACTTTGCATACACGTGCAAACATGCAAAGCTTCAACAGTCTCTCTCCCCCCCCCCCCCCCGCCCCCGTGTCTCTCACATCGTGACAATACTGTGTGTCTCTCACGTCGTCACAATACTGGTTATGCGATGCAGATACTAAGTTAAGTTCTAAAAATGCACTGAAGAAAAATATGCCAAAGGTTTTAAGAAGACAAACTCTTCTAAATAAACTTACACATATAGTCCTACAAGATAAAAGATTGAATGTAAAGATGATAAACATTTCCAAATGTATATTTAAAAATTATAATAATCTTTAAAATATAGAGTAAAAAATTGTTTAATAAAACTCATCCTTTTAAAAAGTCTAAGATTTTCACGCATGGGACGTCATCATGAAGCTTCTTGATTGAGTTCACATCAAACAACTTGTCTCACAGTGAGAAATTCGACACGCTCGACAAGAAAGTGTTCCACTGTCAGTGGACACTAGCAAGGTATATACCATATACAATCGCATATAAACCGATACCGACTGCAAACTGCATAGACCCAGATCTATGCAGTTCGTAAGGACTAATCAATAGAACAAACAATATAGACCCTGATCTGCCCGCGCATTATGCGACTGCAGATCAGGGTCTATGTTGTTTTCATTTGGACTTGAATTATACGCGAGTATATACGGTATACCCCTGGTCGAGGTTCATCCTTCAAGAGGTATGCATGGGTCAGGCATGTGTGTCATATAATGCATACCAATATATCTGAGTGATTTGTATGAGGGATGTCATACTCCAATGGTGGGTTTTAGTGTTCCCAAGCTGGTTTGTGGTTTTCTTTCCACATATGTTGCCAAATATATAGAACATGCCTAGTTATGCAGTATATGGCCACGATCATGGGCTCTGATTTCATTGAAATTACTCTGGAAAAAAAACGAGATGATGGTAAAAGACTTTTTGAAAACCAGTGTGGTGATTCGGGAATATAGAATTTTGAATTTTTGGCAAGACTGATTTTTGCTGCTTCTAGATGAGGAGACTCTCTCTCTCTCTCTCTCTCTCTCTCTCTCTCTCTCTCTCTCTCTCTCTCTCTCTCTCTCTCACTATATATATATATATATATATATATATATATATATATATATATATATATATATATATTTCTGAACCTGTCAATAAATTTAACGCTGATCGATATACAAAATAACATTCTACAAAATGATCTGCTGCAGCACGTCGAACACGTGCAAATATATGCATGTTACGTAACATAGGTAAATGACAGTCACCTAAATTATTTCGGAGAAGGAGAACAATTCTGCTATTGAGCAAAGAGCATACTGTAAAATCCTGACGCTTTTAGAGTAGTCTCTGACTGATATCAAGGATGACTTGGATAAAGTTTACGGATGTATTTCTCTGTCATATCCTACAATTTTTAAGAGGTTTCATCGTTTAAAAAAGATGGTTGCGAATCCATGGAAGATGACCCACGCTCTCGAAGACCGTTGTCTGCGATTGGTGAGCGGAAATTGGTTGCTATGAAAGGATCAATCAATGAAGATGTTGGCAGTGGCGTACTATGGGTAAATGGCGCCCGGGGTGACGATGATGACCCAAAGGGCTAGAATATGAGGCCTGATTTTTTATCAGCTGTTTTGGCGCCCCAAGACCTCTGTCGCCCGTGGCAACCGCCCCCTTCCCCCCTCCCCCTCCCCCGTCCCCCGTTAGTACGCTACAGGATGTCGGATACACAGTGGAAGATATTTCTATTATCACGGGGATTAATTCATCCGATTTGTAAAAAAATATTGAAGAATCATTTGAAGCTTCGAAAGGTTTGTGCAATATGGATCCCGCATTTGTTGACGGCCGATCAAAAACAGACTCGGCTTGAAATTACCAAACAGCTACTCTCAAAAATAGGAACAGAGTGACTAGAGACGTTTGAATGAGATTGTTACTGGTGATGAAACATGCATACACTTTTTTGAACCAGACTCAAGAGATAATAATAAAGTTTGGATCGGAGAAAACGAACAGAGACCACAAATCGCTCGACGTAGTCGGACTGTCAAGAGAATTTTATGCGCATTATTTTCGATGCAAAAGATCCGATTGTCCCGGTACCTGTGCCTGACTCTGCTAGTGTCACTGGACATTTGTATGACTCCAAAGTCTTGTCAAAAGTTGCGGAACACTACCAAAACCACCAGTACACGAGGATTCCATCTACTCCATGACAACGCACCGACGCATAAATCCGCCGCTGTAACTGACTTCCTGAAGGAGCACACCATCCAAACTTCGCCACATCCTCCATGCAGCCCTGATTTAGCTCCAATTGATTTTTGGGTTGAATCCCTTCATCAAACATTCGCTAAGGGGCAGATGATTTGAAAGTCGACATGCGGTTGGAAGTGCGGTTTTTCAGTGCATGAACAACATACCAAAAGGAGAATACAGAATGGCATTTAAT
This sequence comes from Margaritifera margaritifera, assembly GCA_029931535.1. Taxonomy (NCBI): domain Eukaryota; kingdom Metazoa; phylum Mollusca; class Bivalvia; order Unionida; family Margaritiferidae; genus Margaritifera; species Margaritifera margaritifera. Next base: position 925,158 of record JAQPZY010001236.1, on the reverse strand, counting down.
AAATGGATAATCAGACTGAGAAAGAGTGTAGAGGTGCAAGGGGAGTACATTGTGCGGATGCACTTGCGAACTGTTTACTAATAAAGAACTCTGTTGTACAGCGCACTAATATTCAAGCGTGTTATACAAACAATAAAAAAACGTGTGAGTCTCCCCCCCCCCCCTCTCTCTCTCTCTCTCTCTCTCTCTCTCTCTCTCTCTCTCTCTCTCTCTATATATATATATAAATATATATATATATATATATATATATATATATATATATATATATATATATATATATATATATATGGGCTGTTTCGCGACCTTACTTTACATTCTAGCTCTGGGCTGTTTTTTAACCGACCAATACGAATCGTTACGGATGGTTGCTCTTTGATTTTGGTAAACAGCGTCAGTCTGCTCACGTACTGGTTGATAGGACTGTAGAAGTCCTGTCTTATTTGACCATTAATCTAATTTACATTTTAGCATTTACGAACAAACAGGGGGAGCACCTTAGTTGCTCGAGATAACTAGTAATATATTTCGCCTTCTATGATATTTATTTTTTAGGTAGAGTTTTCTTTCTGTTTTGAAATAAAGACAATTAAATATGTAATGAAATTCATCCCCTTAAATCATTTTCGTTGCATAATGTACACAATCTTTCGTTCCTTGGAATATTTGACCATCTGCCTAAACGGTGATTTGAGGTTCTAAATTTAAAGTAAATAATGCTAAAGGTTTTGGGTAAAGAAATTAAATAATCTTCCAACTGGAGGTTTGTTTTAAAGAGTCCATATGTGTTTCCCTTGCTAGATACATTTTTGCTTGCGTTCCATTGCTGAAGATATATGTCCGTTAGTCTGTTCTTCATACTGTTGATGAGCCTTTGTTTATCAGGAAAATATTGCGAATACCAAATGTATCCGAATCCACATTCTTCGAAAAAGATTTAACGAAATCAAACCATCGATATGTATTATTATGTGCTTTGATATCGTTCAATATAATATTATATGTGACTTTCGCGTAATTTTCGTGTTTCCCTCAAGTAGTGTACACCAGTATTTGATGATTTGATGGCGTTCAATTTCACTCTAAGTGTAAGTTGTTGTCTTCCAGTTTCTCCATATAGTACGTATAACGGGGTACTCTTTTTACATTTTAAAACCCATCTTAGAAAATCTGTATGAATGTTCTCAATGATTTTGCAATGTTCAAAGCCCCAAATTTACACCCGACCCATATAGCAAGCTGGCAATCTATAGTTAGGTCAAGATTCCATATAAGCCCTTATAACAAGAATAATGCTTTCTTGGCTTTTGATATTGTTTGCTTTATAGCTTTGATAAATCTTCCTGTCTTACTCAGAATAACCCCAGGATAAACGTATTCATTAACCTCTTCTAGTATCGTACCTATATATGTAAAGTTAAACATTTTCTTATAATCTTCACGGAAAAAAAATCACTTTTGTTTTGTTCGCATTCACTTTTCATTTCTAATAATCGCAATAATAACTAAAATTATTGATCAAAGATTGGAGATCTTCGGGGTTATTTGCGAAGAGAACATCATCGTCTGCGTGAAGACATAAAAATACTTTGAAATATTGAGTGATTTCATCATCTGCAATTTTTAGTTTGATGCCATTGCAGTGTTTCCATTCAAGATATTTTTCAAGGTCGTTTAGATAGATAGCAAACAATAATGGTGATAGATTTTCACCCTGGCGAACTCCTTTCATGCAGGGAAAAATATTAGAACATTGCCATTGACATTTATATTTGATTAGTGTCTTTATACATATTATGTATTACATTAAAGAGTTTCCCTGAAACACCGCTTTTTAAGACTTTTTTCCATAATCCTATTCTCCATATATCAGCAAAATTTTTTTTAACATCAACAAATTGACAATATAACTTCTTTTTTGACATTTTCGTATATTCTATGAGATTATGTATTGCATAGATATGGTCAGTGGTAGAATAACCTGATCTAAATCCAGCCTGAGATTAATTTAAAATGATATATCAGAGTCATATTCATTTAATCTATTGTTGATGATTGAGGTAAAAAGCTTTTCTAAGCAGCTAAGTAATGTTATAGGTCTATAGTTACCTGGTTGCTTAGGGTCTACTTTTTATATATTGGTTTTATTTCTCCGATAGTTCATTTATATGGAGTTATTCCTGTGTTGAGTATTAAATAGAAACATGAAACATATATTTCCATACAAATAGATTCAGTACATTTATGGTATCCATTACATACTCCATCCAACCCTGGTGTTTTGTAATTCTTTAGATTTGACAGTGCTTTCCGAATTTCATATTCAGTAATTGGATTATCTAAAGAAGATGGGATATTAATAACCTCATTTAAAATAAGCTCATCAGTTCTGTCTATATCATCCGAGTTGAAATCTTTAAAATATTCATACAAATAATGTACATCAGCTTGTATGTCCTGATCAGAATTAATGAGATTCCAAAACCCTTTCTGGTTTTTAAAACTCGTGTCTTGTTTTGTTATGCATAGTTCTTTTAAATTGGCTTCGATAATATCGAAGAGTTGATTAATCACTTTTATATTATCTTTTCATATAATTGAAGTTTTGCTCGTTTTTATTCAACGAAAATATTTTTCTTGATCTGTGGTACTTCTTTCTGGCCGATGTACATTCCGTTTTAAACCAAGGTTGACTATTTTTATTCCTTTTGGGGAAGCTCTTTATTGGGAAACTTTTCCCTGCGCTCTCAGCAAAAAGATTTATAATATTTTCTGTGACTTGATTTATTTCAATTTTAGTTACTTGATCGGTTTCAGAAATGTTTTTGATCTGTGTCAAAATTTCTTGAATTTTTGTAATTTTAATATTATCGATACAAATTTGTTTCTTTCAATGATTCCATCTTTTTTTCTTATATTTGGCTTTGAAGTCTATATATTCTCTGAATGTAGTGCTTATACTAAATGCTAGAGAAGAATGAATAATAAAGGTCAGAAATCTAAAATACGAAATTCGGACACTAAAATAACTGCACCAGGAGTAGCAATTAGGTAGTCAACTATACTTGTGTTTTTACAAGAAAGTTTTCCAATGGCTTTGTCTTCACTGACTCTTCCATTTGCTATATGCATATCATTTGATTTCAAAAAGTCAATCAGTTGATACCCATAGTTGTTTATTTTATCATCCTGGTTATTTCTGTGCAAAGATACGCCAGCAGTTATAGTTGATTAGTATTATTAAGACTGAAATACATCTGCAGTTACTGTGTGTAAGTTATAATCATTATCACATTTTGTAACATTAAACATATCAAACATTTAATTTTCTATTTGATTAAAAGCATTATTCGAGGTGTAAGGTGATCCCTCAGGTGGAACGTAAACTACACCAACTATAATATCATAATCAATATCAAAAAGTTTTTTTTCTAGTCTTATCCAATACACAAAATCGCAGTCTTATCCAATACACAAAATCGCAGCCTTATCCAATACATAAAATCGCAGTCTTATCCAATACATAAAATCGCAGTCTTATCCAATACACAAAATCGCAGTCTTATCCAATACACAAAATCGCAGCTATTTGCAATATCATGTACATACCTCTTCAATATTTTTGATGCAGAATGCAATCCCATCTGATGGAATGTTTGTCGTTAAAATTCGATTTTTTTTTTGTGTACAGAGAATTTTGTTTCTGCTAGTCCTAACAAATCAATGTGATTAATAAAGTAATGAACTTCTGGAAAAATTAGTTTGTCCTTTAAACCACAAATATTTATAAACCCTGCTTTAAGTACATATTTCGCTTGGAGATTTTCATCTGCAATTGGCGATATATCATTCCATTTATGAAGGTCAATAGGAACAGTATTTGTTCTATCAGAAACTATTACAGTCCTAGGAAAAAGTTTTTTTTTCCCTTTCTTGCTGTTGCTCTTGTTGCTGGTGTCCCCAGTGACCCCCTGTTAGCATCCATTATGGCTTCAATGGTCGGGTACCAAATACCTTATGTCGCTTTATATAGAACAACGGATTTAGAGTTAACAAATGTGTCAGTTACGTTCTCGTCCCCCTTCCCCCTATACGAGTGTATTGCTTAGTCTATAGAGATACATACTGAGTCAGTGATGTTCACGTACTCCTTCACAACACTTACAAAACTTACTATGGTAGAATCTTATCAGACAATAAACCGCTACTAATTCTCTTTCAAAAGATACTACGCAATTAGCTAGTCTGTGGTTACCTCGGACAAACCTACAGACACAATTCTCTTTCAGAGGTAATACGCAATTAGCCTTATCATCTTTTCGAAACTTAGTTTGAAGGATTGTCCAATTTTGGAACCTAGAATTCTCTTTTAGATATAGTACGCAATTCTGTATAGCAATCAATTCTCTGTATGACAGGATGAAAGCTGTATCGAGTACAGCATGATATAAGATGTTAATGATACTCTTCATTTGGCTCGTGTAATGCATTAGAAACTACAACATATTGTGGATGAAGTTACTATCGTACTTGATTGGATAGTAATTGTTTGGGAAAACTGCTACTTTTGCTTTGCATTCCCCAGGTACTACGTGAACGTTTGGTTTTTATATTTTAGGTTCAACTGACTTATGCTTTGGTTCAACAGATTTAATGACAATGATATCGTAAATATGTGTTGACCATGGAATTGACTTAAAACCTTCCTGGTTGTTTATTTTGTTGCTTATCTTTTGTTGCTGTCTTAGCTGGTAAGGGCTTTCGCAGATAATTTAAATCATCTAAATTATATGGGTGCTTGCTTTTAACAGGCATTATTAAATTCCACCTATTTATAGATGTATGAGGTAATAAAGACATTATTTATGAATTACTAAGTATTTAGGTATGTAAAATGTAAGTAAGTATTTAGGTATGTAAAATGTAACTATATTTAGGTAGGTAAAATGTAACTAAGTATTTAGGTAGGTAAAATGTAACTAAGTATTTAGGTAGGTAAAATGTAACTATATTTAGGTAGGTAAAATGTAACTAAGTATTTAGGTAGGTAAAATGTAACTAAATATTTAGGTAGGTAAAATGTAACAAAGTATTTAGGTAGGTAAAATGTAACTAAGTATTTAGGTAGGTAAAATGTAACAAAATATTTAGGTAGGTAAAATGTAACTAAGTATTTAGGTAGGTAAAATGTAACTAAGTATTTAGGTAGGTAAAATGTAACAAAATATTTAGGTAGGTAAAATGTAACTAAGTATTTAGGTAGGTAAAATGTAACTAAGTATTTAGGTAGGTAAAATGTAACTAAGTATTTAGGTAGGTAAAATGTAACAAAATATTTAGGTAGGTAAAATGTAACTAAGTATTTAGGTAGGTAAAATGTAACTAAATATTTAGGTATGTAAAATGTAACTAAGTATTTAGGTAGGTAAAATGTAACTAAGTATTTAGGTAGGTAAAATGTAAATAATAAATAGTGCCCATTTTTAACTTGCTGATCTTTACTGAATTTACTAAATGGCATTAATTAATTTTAACTAATTACCGCTAATTTCACTAAATAGCAATAACTGCAAGAAATATTTTGTACTTTTAAGGTAACCCTTGTTCACTTGAAAAAGCGCCCAGAATACATGTATTCTATACAACTAGAGCGAAAGAAATAAATAATTGAAGAATTTATAGTACCAAACAAAATCATTCAGGATACCTGATGAGGATGCATAGCAACAACTCTTGTTTTAAAAAAAAAAACAAAAACAAAATATGCTGAGAATCAGCAGCTCTTGCACAAAAGGTCTAATCAGGATACCGTTTCGTATCTCTATTGCAACAAGCCATCATTTCTCAAACTCATTAGCAAATTTAACATCATTACACTTTTTGCACTTTTTTCTACTGAATGTTTAACACATCACACAATGGTTTGTTACGATAGAGATACAAAACAGTATTCTCGCTCCACATTTAGTAAAAGTGTGATTCTATTTATCACATACTGCTAGGGTCTTCGCATTCCTCTATGACGTAGCTAAGTGACGGTGATAAGTGTCATATCACAGTGTTATGACATGATATTACGACGTTAATGAAGAATACTGTTATGTGATACAATGTGGGATTTTTGTCATACCCTATTTTAGCCCGCGGACTTGTCCATATCTTTCATCCTTGAAATTATTCGCTCACATCTAAGCGTATATATTTACTGTACAGATACAATTTCCAATGAATAAAGTAGAAAAATCTGAACTATGTACAGAACAAATATTGGACGGATTTTTTCTTTTATTATTTTTAATCCAAACGATGTTGATCTTTCCATTTACATTTTCAACATTTCACGAGAGCAAAGTTATTCCACGTAGGCTAATATACAACGTTACATTGTTAAACATTGTTAAAGAAATTCAACAAAAGGAGGTTTTTCGGTTTCCGCTTTATTAAATTAAAACACACTGAGTTATGTTGTCAAAATACAGGACAACGACCACAGAAACACAGTTTTAATTGCCCAGCTGTCCCTTAGTTATGTACAAGCTGCCGTCCAAGTCATTGTATTCCTAAATCCGTTAAAATGTGACTCATCATGAATTCCCAGTTATTCTTTCCGCTAATAGACAATTCAAAAAATGTACAAGTGTGTCATGTTGAACAAACCATTTAAATGCCTATGATATTTAAGCCATAAATTATCGCACGTTTTAAATTCAATTATGCAGCGATGAAATACCTTTCCGCCCATGTTCCTTCGTCATTAAAACACAATAATCTTGTTTGAGCGAAAATGTTAGTCATATTTTCGTCATGAAAATATTTCAAGATGTGTATAGTTACATATGGTGCTGAAAAAGATTAAATTTAAGTTAACAATGGGAAAAATCTGAGTATGATAGGACCTCTATTTAATTTTTTTCTTCTTCACATTTTGCACTTTTTATTCGTCTATCATGTATCATTTCTAAGAGGTTTCTTTTGCAAACCAACGATGGCATCACCAGATGGTACCAAAGTATCTCAAATAGATGTTATTTTTTATTTTTTTTATTTTAATCTGTTTTACACTGAACTATTTACCTACGGCTCACATGCAAAGTTTCAGGTAAACAGCAATAGTCGCTTTGAAGCTTTGAAGCTTTGAAGTATGGGATTTATCATTAATGTCGTAATATTTTCTAGTTTTCTATGGCCGATTTCTGGATTATAAGCACGGTTATGAATCCATCTACAGTAAATGTTCGAGTACATTTGAAAATTTATGTCCTGGATAAAATCCAGCATCTGACGAGAAACAAAAGCAACAAAGCACCCGAAGAAACCAAACGATGGAGGTAGTACAGACATAGGTCTGTAAAAACATGTATCATTAGTTAAGGCATTAAAAACCAGCCAATCATAAATTAAGGCATTAAAAACCAGCCAATCATAAATTAAGGCATTAAAAACCAGCCAATCATAAATTGAGGCATTAAAAACCAACCAGTCATAAATTAAGGCATTAACAACCAGCAAATCTCTTACTGATAACTTTGAAAATTGCTAATTTTAATCATCATGTACTGGGACACATCTCTGGTACAGCTTTATTATAGAAGGACCATTACCTTGAATCTGAGTAAAATTTACAATCTTTAATTACCTTTTTGCAAATGAGTACTTTTGTTGTTCATAATTTAGAAAAATGTTTGATACAACTTTCAAAAGATAATACGGATTAATATATGCGCGAATGAAGAGATATATCTATCTATCTATCTATCTGCCAGCAGGTCTCTATGCATGTATGTATATGACCACGCCGTGATACTCGAAATTTTTATAAAGTTGAATTAAATTTACAACTAGTCTTAGGTCTTGAAATACACAAATAATTATGTTTGACACAAACAAATGAACATCAGTGTTTAAAAAGAACAGATGCAATGGAATATATCTTGTCCTTTGTACAGGTACAGAACGCGCACATGGCGCAATGTGACAGATCTCAATGGTGTCACGAGCTGTCCTCGGCCAACATAAACAATACGTTACGAGACAGCGGTCGGCTGCGCTCGCGCGTGGGAAAAAATATTTTAATAGAGAATTTTTACAAAAAATCCCTGAAGGCTCAGTATTTTCTCCATTTAAGAGGGCTGTAATATCTTGTAATATGTTTATGTGGTGAACCTAGGCTAGAGTCTCAAATGCAGTCAACATGTGCCCGAAATCCAATAATAAAAGCTTAATTTTGGTAATGTTTACACCATAAAATTTGCTTGATTTAAAAAGTCCCATACTTCTGCGATTGACAAGGGAATTAAGTTTAGGAAATCACTAAGCATACATTTTGTGGCACGTATTTATATCCAACCAACACCGAGAGGTTTCGAATACATCCAGACTAATTCCCAATGTTAATGTCTCGAAACTGGAAGTCCTAATTGCCGATTACATTGATAAATTATGCCTTTTTCCTTGCCCACTTCCTACCTGCGTATATAGACCATTCCCAGGTAATTGTCGCTTTAATGATAGCATATTCTCCGATAAAGGTAATTATAGAAAACGATACAAAATCTATATAGAGTCTATATAAGTAAATAGTCATGTTAAACTGGATTGATTGCCGTCCAGCAAGAATAAACCTTAACTTCTAAGGTGGGAAAACAAAGCAAATGATGCGACTTTTACTTTGTAAAACACTGTGCTTTACGGGTGTGCAAGGCTCAGGGCAATTTATATTACACAATTTAAAGTTTTTAAAGGGTCTCAACCACGTGGTACTTTTCATATATTGTGCCCTAACAAGCTTCTAATTATGTGTGATGTATATTTTGATAACCATGTAGGAGTAATTAAATGTAAATTATAAGGCAATATGTCAAAGTTGTAATAATTTATTAGTTCTAATGAGCATATAGAAGCTAGACGTAATTACATTGGCCTGGACCTTGTTACTTTAAATTGATATATCAAGTTCTATTAATGCACCTAAAATAAAACAATTATTATCACAATGTTAAGGCATTTAGGAAAATATATTTGATATATTCACGGTGACATGCTCAAAATTATATGCCTGGAGACGCAGGGAGGCTCAGGGAGAGCAATTTATTTAGAAGAAATTAATAGGAACAAAATAATTCTTATATATGGGCAGTAGCTTAATAAGGTCTGCAAAAGGTAATTCAGTACAAACCAATATGTAACAAAGTTAGGAAATTTCGGATTAATTTGTGACATAATGACGTAAAAACTAGAAATAACGACATAATGTTTTACACTTTAATTACTATAATTAACTGGTACTTAACGGTACATCAGCACATGAAATGTTATATCGCGTTGAGCCAATCGGAGCAAAGTTTCTTGCCCAGAGACACTCCAAGGCCCAACTCGCATCCTTTTGGTCGCGAGTTCGGCCCGCGAATTACTGAGATATCGCGGATCTCCGCCCTTGTCGAAAGTGCGGAATGACATTAACATTTTCGACACTTTGTATGTGGGGAAACTATAAATGTCGTGTTTAGGGCAAATACACATCCACAATATAATATACGTGTGTTGTGATTCTTAGTGTAGAATCATGCTACTTGAATCTACGGCCGTAGAATAATTACTTTAAAAAAAGTCATAAGCTTTCACAATTACTTCCCCTGAAATAATTGTCAGACATTTTAGGGGTCATCCTTTATAAATAAACACACGTCACACACACACACACACACACACACACACACACACACACACACACACACACACACACACACACTGATAAGCTCATATAGCGCTCTTTATTATTCTACTGCCATATAATTCAGCGTCAGGGATACAGATGCTTCTTGCATAGAATAATATAAGCTAATAAACTTACAGACGGAGTGTCTGGTTTTACTGACGAACTTAGAACAGTCAGCAAGGCAGTTTTTCTTATACAACCTAGAGAACAAATTCTTGTTTTCTTTGGTTAGTTTAAGTCAGGTGACTACCGGTTACAATCCAGTACCAAGTACTGATATACAGGCTGATAACCCAAATGTTCGAACTATTATGGGCATGTGGACATTTCGATAAGTGTTTTTACCTCCCTTGAAAAGTATTTCCATTCTCAGACTCTTCAGTACAAAGAAATTAGATAAGGTGAGCCAACCTGTGGTTAGCACAGGTAAGTAGAGACGTAAAAAAGAACATGAGACTGTTGATGTCTCTTCTTTCATAAATTAGAAATTAAAAATGACCATTATAATGCCGAGGATAAACTGATTAATAACTATATAATGACAAAGTAAATAATAATAATAATAATAATAATAATAATAATAATAATAATAATAATAATAATAATAATAATAATAATAATAATAATAATAATGATAATAATAATAATAATATAATAATAATAATAATAATAATAATAATATTATTATTATTATTATTATTATTAATATTATTATTATTATTATTATTATTATTATTAATGATCATCATCATCATTATATATTACTTATAATAATAATAGTCACAAATGTACCACAATGATTATAGTAATGATAATCATCTATTATTATTGTTATTATTCTATTATTATTATTATTATTATTATTATTATTATTATTATTAAACGTAAAAAGAATCAAAGCAATATAATAATGATCAATGGATGTATCATGTCCAAGTAGATACTACTACTACTAAAAATTATAATGACAATGTAACTATTATCAAAACCTATTATAATATATTACATAATAGTTCCTAATATTAATAATAAAAATGACAATAGCAATATTATTATTATTATTGATGTTGTTATTATTATTAAGATAATAATGATAATGATTGAAGATGAACGAGGATCATTATGATTAGTAATTGAATGTTTCTGAATCCTAGTATTGATTCGCGTATTATTTTAATGCATATTTGAGAGAATTTGCTACTCGGAAATGAAATGTATTGTGGTAAAATCAAGGGAAGTAAGTCTATACGGAAGGTAACAATACGTATTGAAATGGCCAATTGGTGGATATCCCAATTGTTTTTTTTTTTCCTCTGCCTCTTGTCTGGTACGCTTGAACACCCCCCACCCCCACCCCCCAAAAAACAAACAAAAAAACCAAAAAAAACCCCAACAACAAACCCCAACAACAAACAAAGCAGTCGATTGCAACAGATAATAAAATGTAGCTTTGTGGTGGCAACTGCCATTATTTGATTGTTCTCAATTTATTGCTAATAACAGCGCTAGAAGATGAGTCTATTGGGCAAGACGAGTCTCTTGGACAAGATGAGTCTATTGGGCAAGATGAGTCTATTGGGCACGACGCACAATATCAAAGTAATTTTAAACGTATCATTTACGGCTGATTCTTTGCCAATGCTAATAAATCACAGCTACACGTATAATATAAACCCCAGACCTGTGATTACCAAATTAAAGAACCAAACAAATTGTGAAAAATGGCCCCAACAATTTTGCTGTCAATCCATGTTAACTGGAACTATAAGGAGACTGCACCATAAAAAAGAACTTAAAATGTCCTTAAGAACAGGTGTTAATGATTAGTAATTTTCACCAACGCCCTCTCAGTATGGTTTGCGAATAGGCAGGTATTATCATGCTTTAAAAATGGACTTTAACATGATTTAGTTTCCTTTAACCTTTTGTAAGTTAAGATAATATTGATGTTTATTTAAATAATGCACAAGGGACTTTATAGTTTCACCATTAGAGCTGCCAGTGGTTCCATTTAGATAATTTCCATTTAAATGCATGATCTAATTGTCAGTTCTGATATAATCTGAATTATTATATTATGTGTTCTGGTGAGTCTGATAACTGTGGATAACTAATGAATGCGGAAAGCGAAATGTATAATGCATGAATATTATCACAATAGACTAGTAGCTTTTTAGGCCAATAACTCAGTCCAGAGTTTGCTATGCTCCTATTGGTATCGTCCTTAAAATTCCTTTGATTCGAGTTCATACAGACTAAAATATATCAACTATCAGCGACGATTATCAGATACGGGTAACAAATACAATTATTCGAGGTAAAAGGATAGGCCTATGGTAGTACAAGAATGATCCAGATATGTATATGTCTGAAACGCTCTCGGATTGGCTGTATTTTCAGTTCCTCCTCGTTTTTATGTTTTACGGTATGTTTGTTTATAAGTAGCTAGTATTTGCATTTGTCAAATAACGTCATATAGTCTACAACCATTCCTTTCTGCTATTGTTTACCGTTTTTCTTAAAATAATTTTATTTTAAAAACAAACAAACGGGGAAGGGGGCGGGGGGGCGGCTGGTGTAACATTTTTTATTTTTGGTGTGCGAAACCTAAAGACATTTCATATACCCGGTGGCAGACGATATTCCCTTCAGGGGATGGTAATACAAATTATGAATGTCTCTGCATATTAATGGATACTACGGTCTATGGACTCAATGGTAATACAAATTAGGAATGTCTCTGCATATTAATGGATACTACGGTCTATGGACTCAATGGTAATACAAATTAGGAATGTCTCTGCATATTAATGGATACTACGGTCTATGGACTCAATGGTAATACAAATTAGGAATGCCTCTGCATATTAATGGATACTACGGTCTATGGACTCAATGGTAATACAAATTAGGAATGTCTCTGGATATTAATGGATACTACGGTCTATGGACTCAATGGCAATACAAATTAGGAATGTCTCTGGATATTAATGTATACTACGGTCTATGGACTCAATGGTAATACAAATTAGGAATGTCTCTGCATATTAATGGATACTACAGTCTATGGACTCAATGGCAATACAAATTAGGAATGTCTCTGGATATTAATGGATACTACGGTCTTGGGACTCAATGGTAATACAAATTAGGAATGTCTCTGCATATTAATGGATACTACGGTCTTGGGACTCAATGGTAATACAAATTAGGAATGTCTCTGCATATTAATGGATACTATGGTCTTGGGACTCAATGGCAATACAAATTAGGAATGTCTCTGCATATTAATGGATACTACGGTCTTGGGACTCAATGGTAACACAAATTAGGAATGTCTCTGGATATTAATGGATACTATGGTCTTGGGACTCAATGGCAATACAAATTAGGAATGTCTCTGCATATTAATGGATACTACGGTCTTGGGACTCAATGGTAACACAAATTAGTAATGTCTCTGGATATTAATGGATACTACGGTCTATGGACTCAATGGTAATACAAATTAGGAATGTCTCTGGATATTAATGGATACTACGGTCTTGGGACTCAAGAGTATTTTTGTTTTTAAAAAAAATGAGTGGTCCAAGATTGTTATCTCACAGGGATACGAGATTTAAAATTGACAAAACTATTATTGGTCTAGCATATCAATGTCTGCTATTTATTATGCATATTTAATCTATGATTTGTGCTTAAATCTTGTCCATGAAGGTAAGTAGTACTTTAGATTCTGGTCACTAGTAGGCAGAATGTTTACTAACATTTGAGTTCAAGACCAGTCTTGTTGACAGTTAGTGTCCCCCCCCCCCCCCTTTTATTGCTTCACATCCTGTTGATATAGGGTAATTGTAAATGTGTATAAATAGAGATTTGGTAAACAAAATAATTCATTCCTGTTTTAGATCAGTCTGTGGGAATCCATTTGTGATCAGATTTTACATTGTGCCGTTGAAATCAGATATAATTTGAGAGGGTTTATTTATTTAATATATATTCATTGGAATTGGACTTTTGTGAACTCATCCAAAGACATTCTGGATTGTATCATTGTGTTATATATGGGAACATTCTTTATTTTTTGACTTGTGATTAGGACATCTAGGATTATTTGGAATTTGATTCACAATAATGAAAGTATCGCTTGAATTTCACTTTTATTGTAGGGAAATACATTGCTTGTTGATATTACTTACATTGTTGGTTTCACTTTCTTTCTGTTACATATTTTTTTTTGTAAAGATCTAGAGTCGTAACATATTATCCAGGCACCCATGCAAATGAGGATGTTTAAAAAAAAAAAAAAAAAAAAAAAAAACATGAGTGGTCGGAAAATATTATCGTATAGAGAGATATGATTGGTCCCATGTTTCAATTTGTATATTATTCATATCAACAGTTCACTCTTTTTCCCAATTTTTTTTAAAGGTCATTGTTTATATTGTTGCCGAGTATCTTAATGTTGAGTTTGACATCTTGAATTCTGACTTTTGCAGTGCAAATTGTACTATTGGACTATTGGACATTGTGTTGCTTGTTTTCGCCTTTAAAATATTCTGTTTTTTATAATTTAGAAAAACGTTTTGGTGTTTGTTTCAGTATATGCTTTGCTATCTTTCATCTTAATTGTACTTATCTGTTTAAATTGAACCTGTGATGACATCAATCGATAATATATATATATATATATATATATATATATATATATATATATATATATATATATATATATAATTTTATTATCCTTTGCATGTTACTATTAATTACCATTAGTCGTCTACCTCTACTGTATTCTTTTCATCACAGCCTCTTTTTATGTCTTCTCGGTAAATTCATCAGCTCCTTGTGTTTAAAGTTGAGTTCCTATTGTACATTTTTTTCTAAATATTTTATGACACTACTCCTATCAATATCCCTGAATGACAAATAATGTGGAGGAAAATGGAAATCGGAAACAGGTGACATTTTATAGCGATGTTCGGAAGCAGGCAACTTGGAATACATTAATTAGTACATGCATTTGGAACAAGAAAAAACGAGTACAGTGGTATTGACAACAGGCACACCTGAAATACAGTGGTATCGACAACAGGCAAAACTGAAGTACAGTGGATTAAACAGGCAAACGGAAGTACAATGGAATCGACAACAGGAAAAACTGAAGTATAGTGGTATCGACAACAAAACTGTGATATTACCGTACTTAGTTCTGCCATTTTCAGGACAATACGTACGCAAGGGGCTGTACAGGTCTGCGCATATGTGCGAATGTCACATCCTAATGAAGATGTCCGTTATTAAAATCCTTTAAATTATTGGAACCGAGTGTTCACAATATAGGGCAAGAACTTGCTTTATTTACTCCCTGCAAAATTGATCTCCGTTGCACGTGTCCTGTAGCAGCTTGGGTTTGGTTACATTGGACCTGCGTCCTGTCAGACAACATTGAGAGGAATGCAAGTGTGAAAATAATCCCCCATAATTTTATAACAACACGTTTCTGCAGACTTCTGTTAACTGATTCTGAAAAAGGACAGAAGAAAAGTATTGCAGCCTTCTGCACATGTTTCCAGAGGACTGTCTGTTCTCGTTTACACCCCAACACTTTTCATATCAAAGAAAGTTTGGGAAGTTAGTGACCCTACCTTTCGGTACGTATGTGCCGACAAAGTGTGATGCGTGTATACTGTCACACACCCTTTCACATAGTTACACATAGATGATTCATATTTTAAACATTTTAATATAATTTTTGGAAATGTACACATCAGTGTTTGAATTTAACTCTAACCAGGGTGGGGGTGAGGGTAGGAGTGGGGTTGGGTACTCAACGTAACGTACAGTCACCAAAGTTTCTTCCAAATATAGCCAACAAAAATAAAATACATTAAAAACTTTAAAGCGATAAATCTTATTTGTTTATCAAATATGTTACTTTTGTGTGTTTTTTTTTTTCCTTCTTTTTACACAACACTATTGAAAAAAACTTTCAGTTCATATACTTTTAACTGGCAATTCGAATGAAAGTGGAAGAAATAACGTTACTATGAAGAAACTCGGGTGAAATTATGGTCGTTACATAAATCTACCGGTTCACATATTGACATTTGGACTATATTGTCAGTTAAAGCAAGAGCCTCAATATCTCAATAAAATCTTTTGACACCAATAAGAACAGCATAATAAACTGCTATCCCTCCTTGCAAATGCTGAAAACAAATAATTAATTATTATTCGTATATGTTTGTAATTTCCATGCATATCCCCCCGCAAAAAATTAAAAAAACATTACGTTATGTGCATAAGATCATCGCCAAAATGTCAAAAAGAGAGTTGACTAGTCAGATACAAAGCATTTTGTTTCCATTTACAATCCCAAATATTTAAATATAATGTCTAAAAAGAGATACCATGGTTTCTATTGCACCTTATTTAAAATGTTAAATGTTTTCAATCAAGGGAGGTTGTCGCTGTCGTATTGATTAATGTAAAGTCTTTTCAATAAATAGTAAGTGTCCTTACTCCCCTCACAGCACAATGAAACTTTTGCTTAGGAATGGACAGAGGTCTTTTCCTGTTACTTTCCTTTCAAATAAATATTATCAGTTCTTGAACATGATAGCTAACTGAAAGTCATGTCTAATTATGTGACATCTCCAAAAAAGTACATGCATTACAACCAAACAGCTCATCCATTTAATTAAATTAAATCTCCAGCAGAATTTCACATAATTATTATTTGCACATGTTTGTAATTTTCATGCATACCTCTCCTCCCCCCTCCCAGGTGTAAAGGATCGAATTCGGGACAGAGTATTTGAAGACCAAGTGCGTTATGAGTCTGGTCCAATTACGAGTCTGGTGCTCTTGTAATGTTCTTAGTTCTGTTTAATCCACGTTTTTGTGAAAAAACACCCATGCAATGGACGTTGTCAGTGTTGCAAGTAAGCCGATACGGTCAGGTACGCCGTACCGTTAAGACACTAATTGCCGGTACGGTACCGTACCGGTAAGAGTAAAAATCTACTTGCACCACTGGATGTTGTAGACAATGCATGAAGACAATGACAGTAGTAAAATCACTTTTAATTATATGACTTCGAAGTTGGATGTATTCTGATTTGTTGAATCATCACTCTCTGTCGTTGGTTATACGTTATAGCACCCTCATGTAAACAAGCGATGGTATTATAATAGTCCAATGTATCACCTGAAGTCTTATTGACAGTGTTATAACAGTCCAATGTATCACCTGAAGTCTTATTGACAGTGTTATAACAGTCCAATGTATCACCTGAAGTCTTATTGACAGTGTTATAACAGTCCAATGTATCACCTAAAGTCTTATTGACAGTGTTATAACAGTCCAACGTATCACCTGAAGTCTTATTGACAGTGTCGTTAGTCAGAGCATGAAGTTCTGCTGGAATGTGCATCGTACAATACTAATTATTAAAGGAATGCATTTTCCGTATGACCGTCTGTTCGTCCGTTCGTCTGCCTAATCTGCCTGTAGTTTGTCAGCATTTGGGCTTTAAAATGAAAGCCTAAAGATGAAATTAACTGGGAAAAATATAAATCATTTCTTTTCTTTTTATGAACGTTTACTGTTTATTTGTTATTTCTATCATGCGGATTATTTGAATTTATACCAGTATTTTGTATTTTTTAAACTGAAAAGTCCATTGTTGTTGCATTGTTCTTTGTTTTTTATTATTCAAATATTTATCAAGTTCTTTATAATCACATTAAGGCAATATAATGTCAGAAAATCGAAAGTCTTTTAAAAACAAACAAACAACAAAACAATAAAAAAAATACACAAACAATTATTGCCTTTGATTTTGAATGCTACATGAATTTATCAACTTCAGAAAAAATGTATTCACCTCTGACTGCGACCTCAGTGAATATCCTTTCTCTGGGCTTCATAAATCCCTGTGGCAATCTTATCAAAAGTAATAATAATTAATATGGGCAACATAATAACAATTGCCTTATGGTAATGAGTTAATATCACTCATAATTAAATTGACTATCTCTTTCTTACGAGTAAACGAAAAAGAGATAATGCTACGAGACTATTATTGACTAGCAATACTCTAACACAATACACCTTTGCAACAGGCGAAATGGCTCTCTATTATAGTAATATAATCTCTCCATTTCAGTTTTTTGGATTTACAGTGTCACATAGAATTCGACACAAGGTAACAACTGCATGTAGTATCATTCATTATCGGTTCGACTGTTCATAAAATTGGAAACAAGAAAAACGTCTTGCTAATGTACGATTCTTGCTTGGATTCTTTATCTAAATTCAAAATGAGCCACGCCAATTAAACACGTGTGTATTTTAAGAGATAATTTGCGACCCTCGTGTATTGAAGTTAATTAATTATTTTATTAAGGTTTTATAACAAAAATGTAGAATAGTAATAAAATCTTAGTCTAGCATATAAATCATAAATATTACCGTCATCTATTAGAAGCAATAAAATAAAAGAATAAAAATCATTGGAATGACAATTCAATGTAACTTTTTGTTTGTCCGTACGGGGATATTTGTGTATATTTCTTGTTTTAGAAAAAAATAATACTTCTTTGTTATCTTTGCTTTTGCATATTTTCTTCCAATATATTTTAAAAACTTATCTTTTTGTGGCTAAATCTCATTTAGATATCATGTAGAAGATTAATTCTTATACTTAAAGTCGGACATATTTGATTTTGAAAGCCAATGATCGATAAATACAAGCGTTTGTGTTAAGCGGTAGAATATTTCAGTTGATTAAGCTCTCCATAGCATCAGACTCTAAGATAGATCTCTGGTGAGAATATTAAAACAGTAAAACTGATAATTATCAAGTAGCAGTAGGTGGAAGTACATTTGTATGCTATGCTTCAATAATTTCAAATAAGCATAATACCCAATTTTTCGTCAGCACCAGAAAATCAATAAAAATAAATGAAAACTCTTACAAGTATCATATTGACTTTGTTAAACAACCAAGCCGACCAAGTGAAAATCAATTCAACAACCGGGGGTGAGCTGAAGACAAATTAGATCAATTACCATAATACGTACAAGCATTTACCATTAGTATCTCCTGATTTGTATTCCGAATTACTATTACAATTTCAAAATGTATTGTGTTTTTAATCGAAATCAGAAGGCGTTAATAGAGAACATTTAACTAATGCTTTCAATAGTATTGACACTAGTTTTATTTAAAATTGTTTGCTTATTCGATTCCAATATGTCACCCTATCTAACTTTTGTTTTTTCAAAATGAATTAGAACATTTTCAATTTTGTTAACTGTCAAGAGATTTCAAAATAAAATGTTCTGTACCTAGCGTTTTAACAATGACAGACCAGTATCCTGTTAAGTGATATAATTTTTAAATTTCAGCAAAGACTCATTGAAAAGACTGGTTAGAGAACATACCCGTTATCTACTATCTAACACCTGGAAAAAGTTAGACACAATCTGTAACTTCCGCATCCTGTCTAATGGGAATGTTCGTGTGCTTGTAAATAATGGACCTTATGCTTATAACCACTTGTATTCTTATATTGATGTAAATCTTCCCTATTCAAATTGTCTACCTGATTTGCTTGTTCCTGTATGAATCCACCACGATGGCCACTACATCTTAAAACTGTATTCAGCTCTTCCGGTTTTCTTTTTCAACCATTTATATAATATTTTATTTCTGATGCCTGGCGCAAAGGCCGTGCGTTTTGCAACCGGAATGTCCGAATGTTTTTTTTTTTTGTTTTTTTTTTGTCAGATAGATGTGTTTGCCCATTGACTTACTTTCCTATTCTTTCTTTGACTATTCTTTACTTGAACACTTAACACCGACACTTTTTAAAGTTATGTATAAACATTTATAGCGAACAAATTCAATTTAGACTGGTAGAAAAGTAAAAGATTCAATAAATCCTTTATAAAACCATGCTATTAATTAGCTTTTGGGCCAATAATTTTAAAAATAGCCATAAAATATGTTTGTAGAAGAAACAATGTTTATAACGTGGTTTGTGATATAAAAATGTCACATACCTTAGGTTTCGTTGTTGCTGATGTTTGCATTGATTGACTTTTTGATATTGTTTGTTCTGTTATCTTCAACACAAATCAATGATTACTCATTGATGTCTCTAATTACCCGACTCTTCACATGGAAACAAGTTTGTTACAGAACTATGTCCGCTTCAAATTATTTATTTCGTGTAATTGAAACACAAGGATTTTCAAAGACCAAACTCTATTCATTTGGCGTAATAACAATTTTCGTTGATAGCCTGAAACGACACAATGTTCTTCTATCTTGAAAAAATTATTTCGTCTTGAAATGGCCCTGAGAAGCAAATTCAACAATTTCAACCAATCACACAATTACTGTGCTTCCATCTTCTTTCCCATGAGCAGGTGAAATGTCATTTCTTTCTGTTTTTTCTTACCAGCATTGGAATTTTTTTTATATCGGACAGTTTCCTAACAATAACTGATCACGAAAAGTAGTTAGTGTCAAAAAGCAGTATTTCATTCTCTAAATGTGAGACAGCAGACGTATCTTTCTGTTCACTTGACACTAGAAATGAAAAGGAGAGAGAGAGAGAGAGAGAGAGAGAGAGAGAGAGAGAGAGAGAAAAAAAAAATTGTCAAGTAACAAGTAGGTAATTTTTACCTTGAGAATTTTATGTCAAGTCGTGCAGTTTCAACATCGCAAATATTGGAAATTTAACAGGCAATACCTTTCTTTTCATGCGCGCGCTTATGCGTGTGCAGACGACACTTAAACAGCATACCAGTTGCATCAAATGCAAATACTTTGATGGAGGACACGTGAATGAACCACTTAAATGTACTCTCAGATTTATTTCATTGCTCGCTTTAGTCGACAGTTTGAATTTATACGTATTTTGAGATGTATGGCGTTATTCCAAAACGCGGGTATGCAATTGATGAAGCGTAGTATTGCCATTATGGCAAGCAGGTATGCAGCTGAATTGCTCCTAAATTGTTATTAATCTCACATAATGTATTTCTGTCAAAACCTAAACGTGTTACATATGTTTGTGAACGTGTCCATGCATATTGAAGGCCACGTGTCCTTTTTCCGGACAATTTTTAAATAAAAAATGTTTCTTTTTCAATCTGATGTTCCTTTGAGTTGATTAGCTAGTTACCACTTGGAGATATCATCTATTTTACATAAAATGATCATAATGTTCCTTCATTTTCGACCTACTGGCTCACATGCACATAATGGTCAAGCTTAAATCAAATCGTTGACTAAAATGTTTATTTAAAAATAAACTGAAATGATCAAAGCTACACTATTGTGGGAAAATAAGGATAATGGTCAATGGAAACACATATAGAAAAAGAAAGGCAACGAATGCGTTCGTCTGTTCTCAACTTGTTCAAATCCATTTTATCGAACCGATCATCCAAATTTGGTCTAGACATAAAAAAACCCCAGATTTCGCTCTATCTTACAAATGTCTGTCTCCGAGAAACACATTTACTTTCATGTATACATTTTTTGAATGAATATACGTATTTATTATTGCAACAGCTGTCTATCATTAGACCCCTCATTACAAATTCTAAGTCGACAATCGTACTAAATTATAATTTGTTGGACGAAATGAAAACGCAGGCAACATGTGGCAAATCTTAATTCCTTCAATAGGAAATTCACCTAGATTTAAAAATAAGTGCAACCGTGCACGCGTCAATGCTATATTTGATTAATTACGCAGAAAGTTACATATAATGAGTGAACTATTTTGGTACTATATGTATGTGTCAGGTTGGTAATGGGATCAATACACAGATTCTCTGGTGATTCATTATTATCCTAGTCTAAAAGAAATGTTCGTGCTTCTGTTTCTGGATCGTTGTGTTCAGCCAGTCCATAAAGGTAAATGCATCTGTCTTATAAACAAACTATAATGACATATTTTGCTACAACTTCTTGTGTCTTCTTTTTTCTTCTTTTTCATCTCATTTTAAATCACTAGTGTTGCTTTTTTTTAAACAATTTCAGATGAAACCTACTACATCTAATACTTGTACAGATGTGTTTAATAAAACTTTAGGCACAAAATTAAATTTAAAATTTATGTATTTCAAGATGTTTGGAATGGACAGTTGCATAAGCAGTATCAATGTTTTTATGTCATAAAATCTAGTAAATTAGACACAAGCAGTATCAACTTTTTTTTCTTCATCAAATATAGTATACATGCAGTATCAATGTTTTTATGTAATCAAATTTAGTACATACACATGCAATATCAATGTTTTTATGTCATCAAATCTAGTACATACACAAGCAGTATCAATGTTTTTGTCACCAAATCTAGTAAATTATACACAAGCAGTATCAACGTTTTTATGTCGTCAAATGTAGTACATACACATGCAGTACCAATGTATTTATGTCATCAAATCTAGTAAATTATACACAAGCAGTATCAACGTTTTTATGTTATCAAATCTAGTATACATGCAGCATCAATATTTTGACGTCATCAAATCTAGTACATACACAAGCAGTATCAATGTTTTTATGTCATCAAATCTAGTACACACACAAGCAGTATCAATGTTTTTATGTCATCAAATCTAGTACACACACACACACACACACACACACACAAGCAGTATGAATGTTTTTATGTCATCAAATCTAGTACACACACAAGCAGTATCAATGTTTTTTTATGTCATCAAATCTAGTAAATTATACACAAGCAGTATCAATGTTTTTATGTCATCAAATCTAGTATACATGCAGTATCAATATTTTGATGTCATCAAATCTAGTACATACACAAGCAGTATCAATGTTTTTATGTCATGAAATCTAGTATACATGCAGTATCAATATTTTGATGTCATCAAATCTAGTACATACACAAGCAGTATCAATGTTTTTATGTCATCAAATCTAGGACACACGCAAGCTGTATAATGTTTTTTTTTTTTTTTTTTTTTTTTTTTTTAATTCTGTCTAATCAATCATAATTATTCAAAACTCAATGGTGATATACAAATTTATTTTATGCTAGTCAGTGAATGACTGGATTTCCGAGTGAAATAATTGTGATATTTCACTGCAGTGAAAAAATATAAATAGAGATTGATAACATTATGAGTAAGAAATTTAAATCTTTTTTTTTTTAAGACGTTTGCGTGGTGTAAAGGTTAAGTTAGCCGCCTCGCAGCCAGGCGAACTGGGTTCAAATCCAGCAAATTGACGAATAAATTTTTTTTTCATTTTATTTTTATCTGCTGTTTTACGATGAGTTGGGAAGGAGCATTATGTAACTACTGATATTTTATGTCCAAATATACACAAAAGAGAGCAGAACATAACGGTAAACTGCTGAAATTATCGCGCAGGATGCAGTAAGAAATCAGCTACTTCAGTGTGTTATACAAATTGCTAAACAATACGCTTGAGCATAAAATAAAAAGAATATTTGCTTGCTCCAAGTGAATAACGGATATATTGCATCTCGTGGGTGAAAAACTTAAGTATTTTCACACATTCGATGAAATATATCCGTTATTCACTCGGAGCAAGCAAATATTCTCTATATATTTTCTGAATATATATATATATATATATATATATATATATATATATATATATATATATATATATATATATATATATATATATATATATTTTAATCCCCGTAATAGGTTGACCACTGGCTCGGGGAACCATCCCAAGGTCACCTTACAATCAAACATTTCTGGATATCAGATAATCTATGGATTATAAATATAATATACAGAAAAGAAATGAAAACGTACACACACACAGGCGCATGCACTCATGCCTATGGTACACAATCTCTTTAGATACACAATTTAAATAGACGAACACTGGTATACAGCATCTTGGTGACATGGACTTTGTGATATTACAGTATTTTGTTCATGTTTGCCATCAAATCAAACCCACATAGATATAACGAAATGCAAGAAGAGAAAAGATTCTTACACAAGTTACATATTCATTATTGAGGTCTATTTTTAAAAAATTGGTTCTCTTTTTTATTTAACTTAGCAGTGTATTTTTCAATGTTTTTATGCATTTCAACTATTTGCTTAAAAGCATAAATGGAAGGATTTTTTTATATTAAATCTGCAAGTGTAAATATAATATCTTGACAAAATAAGCAAGAAATTACACAAACGGTCCAGTTGTTCACTTCCTAAAAATATTTATTTTTTGGACAAGTATACAATATTTGGGCAAGAAGGTGCAAAATGTTCAGTAAAACTGTACCAAAACTGTGAAGTAATGTTGCAATCATAGAAGAGATGTTCAATACTTTCGGTATCACTCTTACAGAAAGTACATTTGTTGTCGTCTAATATGTTAATTCTTTTCAAACAATTGATAGTAACAATTATTCTATGGCTTAATTTAAAGTTAAAAGAGATCAACTTGGTATCCTTAGTACAACATTTCGCCCGGCTATAAATCTCAGACCACTCCTCACTACTTACATTTTTATTTAATACTTGCATCCAAGTTTCTTGCTTAGCAGTGTGTTGCCTTTTTTCCTTTTTTAAAAGATCTTTGTAAACAAACTTGAGTGATTTTTGTTTTTGCAAGTTCATTTTTTTATCCTCCTGCTTATCAAAATTATTATGTACTAAATGATTTTTGATAGCATCTTTCCATGATTTTGGAATTTTGGATATTAAGGAGAAGTATTTCAAGAAATCATTGCATCTAGTTTTTTGTTTTATCATTTCAAAAGGTATTAAATGACCGTGATCGTCTACTAAATCATTCAGAATTTCAATACTGGCTTCTGTCCAGGATTTCTATTGATAGAATATTCTCTAGGGGGACAAAATTTAAAATACTCAGAGATAAATACTCGTTTGGACTTTGCGGTTCCTCTTTCCAATTAGATACTGCCAAAATTACATCTCTCCAAAAACTGTTTTTAATGAGCTTACTAAATTCTTCTAATTTCCTTCTCCCTAAATTCCAAATATCCTTTTTATTTCTGAGTATAGTTGTATTGACAAAGTTCTGAAACGCTCTATTTTCATCTTCAGTATGAATGTTTTTATGTCATCAAATCTAGTACATATACATGCAGTATCAATGCTTTTAATTAATTAAATCAAGTAAATTATACACAAGCAGTATCAATGTTTTTATGTCATCAAATCTAATACATACACAAGCAGTATGAATGTTTTTATGTCATTAAATCTAGCATATATACATACAGTATCAATGTGTTTATGTCATCAAATCTAGTACATACACATGGTATATCAATATTTTTATGTCATCAAATCTAGTAAATTATACACAAGCAGTATTAATGTTTTTATGCCATCAAATCTAGTAGACGCACAAGCAGTATCAAAGTCTTTATGTCATTAAATCTAGTATCTATACATGCGGTATCAATGTTCTTATGTCATCATCTCTAGTAAATTATACAGAAGCAGTATCAATGTTTTTATGTCATCAAATCTAGTACACACATGCAGTATAATTGCTTTTTATGTCATAAAATCTTGTAAATTAAACAGTATATCATATATATAAAAATTACTTTAGGGACTTACAAAAAAGTGGCATTTATGAGTAAGTTGTCTTGATATACATCTAAATATATTCAAATATATTTATAAATGGAAATTTATATATGGAACGAAGTGTAATTCACCTTAATGAACATGTGGCTACTAGAGCAAGTTTGACTGCATTCATGAGACTGGAATCAAAGATCAAAACGACCCATTTAACTTTTGAATATTGTAATAATCCTTACAAAAATACATGTCTTTTGAGTACTTTGTGTACAATATCAAAATCTGATACATTAGAATGGAATGATATTTTCTTTAGACAAAAGGTTAAACTGGTCAACATAATGTAAAAGGCGAATTTTGTATCAGTAATCGACAGAGAAAATTACAGGAAGGAAATCGGTGCCTCCTTATGTAGCATGAAAAATTGCTAATGAATCCACGCCATATCCTTTTAAATCGTCAAAATTTGTACTACTTAGAAAGTATTCTATTGACTCTATGCACGTACGGTGCTTCCCCTGTCATTGTTGAAAGCAAAACTCTGACCATTGTAATACAGTTATATTATGACACATTTTTTCTTCTTCTATCTAATGTAACATTTAGAATATATTGTTGACATAGGACATTCTTTGATACCACGTCGAAAACGTGTTATTGTGAACAAAGATATTTTGTTAAATAAATCTACTTACGAATAAATTTTTTTAAGGCAATTACGATTAATTCATTAAAGCTGACTATCGTTTATTTGATTGCTGAATAGCTCCATTATTATTTACAGGCCAATACACATTTTGTAAACTCACATCTCACGTGTACTCGAGATTCACGTGCAGTAAACCGAAGTTTTTTTTCCTATAATAGATTAACTGTTTAACACTTTGCTTCAAAATCTATTTCAAATAATAATTTCGCTTGGGCACGGACTTCGGCGTGAAAATAGCAATGAAAGTCAATGGTAATCAAATCGCCTCTTGTGTGTGAACAAATAACATGACGTGAACAAAATATAAAAAAATTGGTTCTCCAAATGTAAATGTTTTGTTTGAAATGTAATAGGTCTAAATCTCACTGCCAATGTTCGAGTTACTGAATGCATTCTGTTTTAAAGTCGAGGCGATACAAATAAGATGATATCAATTAATTCAAATACAATTGCCAGATCGTAATTTCTATGACTTACAGAAACACATTTGTTCCTAGCAGAGAGAACCACTTTCGTTCCCTAATTTTTCAGTTCTTATATATCAAGTACTTATCAGTATTATATATATATATATATATATATATATATATATATATATATATATATATATATATATATATATATATATATATATATATTACGTGTTCCGAAAACATATTCATCAAATTTAAGTGTTGATCAAGTCTTTCCAATATTATTATTTTTTTCTGTACAACCTCATAGTCAAAACTTTACATTTTTAATTTTAAATAATGTTTAACTCAGTTACACGCTCTTCTTTGGATTTAAAAATTCTATTTTGCTATAGAGATGATAATTTTTGTAAAACTTGGTTTTTTTTTGCGGCATTTCATTATTTGTTTGCAAAATCCCCTCAATTACGTTAGTGACATGCTTTTATTGTAAAGAAAACTGTCATTATGGGTCAAAGTTATCTCTGGACCAAAGATTGGTTTGTTTTACTCAGAAAGACAGATGCAAACAGGTGAGTCAAAATGATAAATTATGCCGCACCAGAGTATACAGAATAGCAACTATTACTGCATGCCTTGCATCCAAAACTGACAGGTTATGATACTTACTATCGGATGTAATTAGAAGAGATTTTTGTCTAAATTGAGGTATTTTAAATGGAAATGAACTCTAATATTATGGTTTTAAAAATTAATATTTAACTTTGTAATAACGGGAAATAAATATAAGACCTTTTGTCACTTGACAAGTATTTGCGATTATCTGTTCCCTTATTTCAGTCATAACATACTAAATATATATGATTGTCTAGATGTTCGTTTTATCCTCTCGTAAAACTAATTAGAACACTGAGGGCTGGCAGGTAAAGGCAAACAATTGTGATAGTAGTCGATGATTTTTAACAGCTTTTCATGATCAACAAATTATTATCTGTGCTAGACTATCTGTTCTCTATAGATGATATGTAAACATACAAAGGCGAATTTACATTAACACATCATAAATGAGCTGAGCGTTTGCCGCTTATAATCACCTTGATTCTGTCGATAAAGAACTTGCATTCTTGCTAGAAATCAACATCCTACTGTTTAATTTTTTGCAGCTGATATTTTGAAATACATTTTTGTAATGTTTAATATTTATTTAAATTTATTCTGACGCTTGCATGTCTATTATAATAATAAGAGTATATACCAGATATCAATTTAATTTAACCTTTTACTGTCTTTGCCTTTTCCATCATGACAAGTCTTTCAAACGTTTGTAGTTCTTTCCATTATTGTGACTATTGAGGGTAGAATTTGTAAAAACGATATACATAAAATTGAATCTATTTGGTGTTTTAGATGCTTTTCATAATTTTATTTATCAGGCGTTTTCAACAATATAAGTATTTGTTCCTCCAGCGAGACGGGATATCTTTATATGTTCTCTTGGTCAAATATAACTATGTATGATGGCAGCAAATGGACTACGATGGAAACTTTAGATTTTTTGGTGCGTGTGTGTGTTATTTTTTTTTTCTTCTGTATCAAAGTACCTAGGTATTTATTAACTCTTACTAATATAACTATACTTGATTTTGTTATTTCATATGTTTAACGTATACCAGGAAGAAAATTGCAACAACGTGATCTAACAGATCTGGTCTTACCTCAGAGATCAAATGTATGATAGCCAACTAGAGTTCACGTTTGTGGATTTGTAATTTTCTAATATAAGGATATTGGGTAAGTCTGGTTGAGTCTTCCTAATGGTGTAGCTTGCTAACATGATTTGCGGCTCGAATGAGCTGGAAGAGTTTCTTCTTTGGTTAATAATTTGCCAAGTCAGGTACATTGCTTCTGAGCTGGGGTAAATAAACATGACCCTTAATAGGAGATCACTGACAAGAATCCAACGAAGATAAAACGGAAGACATAATTACCCCAATACTTTAAATCGCTTTGTCGCTTTTACTTGTTTTTTTCTTCTTGGACTGAATTGAAATGCATTGCTAAGGCAATCACAGTGAACAGGTAAATTGAACATATTGTCGTTAAACACACCAGCCGTGTCACATCTGGGATAATGATTTAAGTCACTTACACTGACCACTGGTTAGTCTGACAAAATCTGTGAGTCACACCAAAATCTCACTAGTTTGCAATAAAGATGTTCTGACACTGTATTTAACAGCCCGCCAGTGTTTGTATGTGACCATTCCTTGCCTTTAGAGACACCGTTAATACAAATTTAAGGTTGGTTTTTGGTGACATTAAAAGTGTATATACATATATATATATATATATATATATATATATATATATATATATATATATATATATATATATATATATATATATATATATGTGTGTGTGTGTGTGTGTGTATGTATGTATGTATGTATGTATGTATGTATGTGTGTGTGTATATTTTTCTGTGCAACTTGCCGCGACAAGATCTTACACTACCCATGTAATTCGTAAGTTTAAACTAGGTAAATCCTTATACAGAGAAGTTTCAACATAAGATACAAAGTAATCTTTTAACTTTTCAATTGAATTTAAGGTTTTAAAGGTTTTAGCTTTGTTTTCTTTATTTATAGCAAAATAACAATAGTAGAGACTTCATTCAAAATGATGTCTCTCTCTAAAGCCTCAAAATATTTCACTGATAAATACATGAATTCAAAAATAAAAATGAAGTTATCAACTAATCCAATAATTGATTTATTGGTTCAGGATCTATTTTATGAAAATATACATTGATGAAATCGTTATTGTTTGTTGCAAAAAGCTCAAACTGTTTACTTGACTTCCCGGTAAAACTAATTTCTTTGAAAATTTGAATGATGTTATTAACTGATACTTATGTCTATTCTATTCATACAAGAATTGCTGATTGAATAAATTTTAATACAAGGATTTATTACAGGCCACCCTTTGATATGCACTGTTGGAACGGACTGAGCACACACCATGTCAAGGACTTGATCAAACGCTTTGAATGTGCTTTGCTGATGGCCATATTGAAGACTTTCTGCGTTATAAGCAGCCAAAACAAGACATACATTTAAGAGCTCTTAAAGTGACGACGTACATATTATCTTTTAGTTGTACCAATGACTTACTTTATAAATCTCTACATCTGCATACATTAAAAATACAAGAGTTTGAATCTATTGATTAAGTATTGATATGATTGGTGTTATTTTCATTTAAAAATATTTTATGTTAAGATGCTAAAATTGTTTCGTTTTTTTGTCTCTATGATATCAATTTGAATATGTCTATGAAACATATTTGCTCATTTATCACATGCTGTGATCTAAGTCATGACAATAAAGATTTTGTTGGTTCCGTTCTATTCTGTTCTGGTTTATTGTGATTTGATTGAGTAAAGGTGTAAATTCCGAATACGAGACTTCGTCATTTTGTCACCTTCAACCGGTATTTCAGACAACAGCCTTTTCTGTAAAGAGATCACATTCTTACAATTGTCTCTATTTGCTCCCCTCTTGAAGTACACCAATTAGTTTAAAAGGAAGGGATTTGAGTGGCTGATTACAGATCAATGAATACAGCATTCTGGGTAGGAGGTAGAACGAAGATTTTATTCTTTGGTCTAAATGACTGACTTCTTATCGTTTGGATTACACGTCCAATTGCAGTATGACAGGAACGTGGAAAATTGAGACACACTTCATGAAAATTTGATGAAAAAGAAACATGAAAGGGTAATCAGCTTAATTTTCCTCTGCCGTCTATTTTATGGATTTACATTCTTGATAAAAATGATATTAATGACAGCGATGACAAATTTATTAAGTAAATGTGTGTCAAACAAAATGACTACTATTCTTTTTAAAGATATGACCTGGATGCACAATAAAATTAGGAAATTTAGAAGACAAATGAAAG
This sequence comes from Margaritifera margaritifera, assembly GCA_029931535.1. NCBI lineage: Eukaryota > Metazoa > Mollusca > Bivalvia > Unionida > Margaritiferidae > Margaritifera > Margaritifera margaritifera. Next base: position 894,748 of record JAQPZY010001236.1, on the reverse strand, counting down.
CGGTTTTACAATCGTACAGAAAAACCTCAACAGTGGTTAGTATATCGTCCAAAAAGAAATAGGATTCTTAGTGAAATACGTGAATCTAAATCTTGTCATAATCAACGTCTGACAGACAAAAATACAAATTCTACAGGTAACCCTAAGGAATGATGGAAACTTATGACGAAGTACACCCAGGGAAAGTCTCAGAAGTAATCTTGTGAATCACTGATTGTAAATGGGCATACGGTAACTGATGATAGATAAAACATGTAATGATTGTAAATGATGATACGGTAACTGATGATAGATAAAACATGTAATGATTGTAAATGGGGATACGGTAACTGATGATATCTAAAATATGTAATGATTGTAAATGAGGATACGGTAACTGATGATAGATAAAATATGTAAAGATTGTAAATGGGGATACGGTAACTGATGATAGATAAAATATGTAATGATTGTAAATGGGGATACGGTAACTGATGATAGAACATACATGTAATGATTGTAAATGGGGATACGGTAACTGATGATAGATAAAATATGTATTGATTGTAAATGAGGATACGGTAACTGATGATAGATAAAACATGTAATGATTGTAAATGAGGATACGGTAACTGATCATAGATAAAATATGTAATGATTGTAAATGGGGATACAGTAACTGATGATAGCTAACACATGTAATGATTGTATATGGAATACGGTAACTGATGCTAGGTAAAACATGTAATGATTGTAAATGAGGATACGGTTACTGATGCTAGATAAAACATGTAATGATTGTAAATGAGGATACGGTATCTGATGATAACTAAAATATGTAAATGTTTTAAATTGGGATACGGTAACTGATGTTAGATAATTATTGTAAATGGGGATACGGTAACTGATGATAGCTAAAATATGTAATGCTTGTAAATGGGAATACGGTAACTGATGATGGCTAAAATGTGTAATGATTGTAAATGCGGATACGGTAACTGATGATAGATACAATATGTAATGATTGTAAATGGGGATACGGTAACTGATGATAGCTAAAATATGTAATGATTTCTTTTGTGAACAGTCTATCATACAATGTGATAATACATCATACTGTCAAATTGCTAATCAGTCATGCATATATTGCCGTACTCCCATTTTTATTCTATTGCTATTAGTGAGTACAACGTATACAACATAATAATCGGCATAAATCAATCTAAGGCATATGGTCCAGATTTACTGCATCCCAAGAAACTTAAAATAACTGCTAGTTCAATGAAGCACCCCTTGTTTCGCATATTTAATATTTGTCTTTAAATTTCAAAATTGCCATATTCCTGGAAACTTGCAAATGTGGTCCCAGTATATAAAAAGGTTGTATAACAAATGTTTAAAATTATCGTCCAGTATCACTGCTTTGTATTTTGTCCAAGGTATTTGAATAGTGTGTCCATAAATATTTGTCATATTATATTGTTCAGCATAATTTTTGTTTGACAAAATCAGTGAGGCGTTACCTCTTGTGACTTTACGGCCTATCAGTTATTAAATATTAAAATACAACTTGCTTAGCTCTGCATCAGGGATAGGAAGTTAGAACTGTTTTCTTTGATATAAGTAAACCAATTGATCGTGTTTGACACTCAGAATTTATTATTAAGGTTGACAATAAGGCCCGGGCCACAACTGAATACATTTTGTTTAGAGAAATATATTGCGCTGTATATACCGACAAGATAAGGGTCCGCAATATATGCAGGTGGCTCTTGCTCGGAAAAACAGAGCGATGCGAGCCGCCGTGTTTCTTGGAATACTGCAAGATGCACCGGTAAAGGATGAGATAAGGTCAATCGCTACCAGTGCCGGAAAGGGGACACGTACGGAGGCGTGGCAGTGTCGGCCTGTGGCAGAGACAAGGTAAGGGTCAAGCTACAGTGCAAGGAAGAAAAGGCCAGGACGCAGTGCGGGCAGGTGATCGCCGAGCTGCTTATTAAAATGATTGTGTGCTAGGACGGCACAAATTATTTTGTTCGGGGGAAATGTGTTCCGTGGTAAATACTCGAGTGCCCATTAGAGACACATTGCATAGCGCATACAGTAAATTGGGGAGTAAGAGGACACATGCATAAATGGCGCGTGCGAAGAGTACAAGACGCTGGCGGGATTCCGGCCCCTTTACGTCAGAACTTACCTCAGAAGCCGCAAACTCGAGCATGTCGCTGCGCCAGCAGCCGTGGGGGTCCAATGTTAAGCAAGCGCCAAAAAGACAAGACCAGTAGTCACGTTGTAACCCGTTCAGACCAGCTCAAGGTTGACCACGTGCTCCAACTTAAGCAAACAGCAAATCAACAGATGTGCCTAATACAACATCGAAATGTTCTGGACACGCAGCACTTTAGTATTGACAGCATGGACAACCCCCAGGGACACTCGGAGGGCAATGTGAGGTTGACCTTTTTTGGAGTGCAACCGCAAAAGAGGGGTTGTACCGCTTTTTATCGCAGCGCAAGCGCAGCAAGATAGTTGTTTCGACCCGGTCCGATTGTAGCTGTGTGTCAAGGGGGCACAACCTGCAGCTCTTCACGCACATACGCGCGCTTAGACTCTGCACCGTTGGTGTTAAGCAGATAATATAGTACAGGCGAGCCGGTCTTAGCAACCGCATGCTCTAGCCTGTAGATCGTTATGGGCCACGTGGTCCTCCTTCCAGCTCTCCCGGTACATACAGGTACCGCAAGTAGGTATTTGAGAGCAGGCGTTTCTCTTCCAGGCCAATTGGCCGCGTCACAGACACCGCAGGCGCAGATTCCCGCTGAAAACAACATCTCCTGGGCGTATTGTTGTCTAAAGTACGGTTGAACCTCTCTCCAATGCCCTGCGCACGGTGGACGCCAGTCTTACCCCGTCTTACAGGCACGCTGTGCTTAGCCAAGGGTTAAGACACGATACCCAAGAACTCCCGTGCGGGGTCAACTTGTAGCAGTTTGAGCAACTTTAGCGGACCCCGTTTGTAGATATGTGCCAACGCGTCGACGACTTTGGAAGCCTCCTTCGTGGTCAAGGGCTCGGCTTCCTTGTAAGGACTGGTGACATCAACCACGGTATATCGTCCAACCTTGTCGTGCGGCAGAAACAATAGGTCGGCCAGGTGCACCTCGTTAAGAGCTGAAACAACATTAAACTGCGGTCTGAGGATTAGCTCGGAGCGGATAGGTAAATATGCCACAATGGCCTGCTTGTTGAGCCATTCCATGGCAACATCTTGTGAGACTTTGGCGGCTTTTGCCAGCTGCCATCCAGTGACCTCGCGGTTGTATTATATTGCCGCAAGTTTAGTATCCATCGCGTTATCACGGCTGATCCGTCAGCTATTGGTCTTCAAACGAGCTGCTACCGCTCCAATTTGTCAGCGCACAAAATGCATGCACTTGTCAGGTTAAATATTTATAGTCCACGTAGTCCACGGTGGTGATGCCCCCGACAATACATATCAGCTAGAAGTTTTGCTGCTTAGGTGAGGGCGTATAGACATCAGAAATATTTGGCTCTTTGCCAATCAGCTGGCTTTTGTTTGGTTTTCCGCCGGACACCAGGTAGTTCTCGTCTTTGGCTTCGCTGACGTCCTGGTAAGTTTTTCAGCAAACTGTTGGCCGTGCAACCGCTCGTTGAGGTAATTGAGGCGCTCGCTGCGCTTGCGCTGCTACTCAGCATGCGCAGCTTGGAGCTGTTCCACTACCTTACCGTGGCAGCTTTTGGGCTTAGCGCGGAAAACAAGTAGCCGGAGCTAGTAAAGGCGAAGGCGTTAACGATTGCCCCGCCGACCACGAGATCAACCTCAGCCATGTCCTGAGTCTAAAGGCTTAGAGCTGTGATGATTACAGCCTTTGCTGCATCTTCGAAGTCTAGGCGGTTAAGGTCGGCCGGTTTCATTCTTAACAAGCGTTTGGCAATCATCGTATACCGCCGAGTATTTTGCTATGGTAAAGGAGGTTTCCGAGGTATTTAGAGTACAGTGGTGTAGACATCATGCGTGTCGTACACTACTATTATATATGGTCGGGCGCGTGTGTCTGATAGCGGCTGCGGGCACCTGCGGCGTTTGTCGTTCCGACGGACCCGCTGATCTTTGTTGCCGCTCTCGGGGTGGTGAGCCTTGGAATAAAGCGTACGCGAGGCCAGCGTCTAAAGCCAGGCCAACAAAGGGAAGATAAGATGGATTCGCTGTGCTTACCTGTACTGGAACGGCGTGAGTGTCGGCAGTGTTCGCCTTCTGAGTGTCCTGGTAGGCTACACTAGTCCTCCCTTTTTCAGTCAATCAAAGGTCTTTGTAAACGCCCCGAATGTCGGCGTCGTCAATGTACGCCAGCTCATTGGCATTTATCTTCTTGAATATTGTTGTTGTACCCCACATAGGTGCCAATTTTAAGTTTCATGTCAAACGGGATCATGTAAAGATCTCCCCCCCAAGGACGTAATCTGGCTTGGTTCTGATCTTTGTGACCGCGTCCTGGTAATGACCTATATACTTAAGGACGTCGTCAACGCTGGTGATTTCTGCGTTTACGATCCTTAGAAACTCAGTTTGCACCTCGAATACTCTTAATTACTCTAATGATTGAGGGAAGAGTTCAGGGCTTCGTGCCGAGGATTGCCCAAATGTATGCTCATACGCTATCGTTGAAAGGCTTTACCCCAGCCCACGTGAAACCCTTTTACCTATCCAGCATGAAGTACGCGAACCCAGTTTTGGTTGCTCCGTCCTCGTCTTGCGCGAAATAGGCGACGTGTTGTTTTCCACCTGCCGAATCCTCAAGCGTGTAATGCGCGGTTTCAAATATAGTGGGGTCTGGCACGTAGGTGGAAATACCTTCCCATATGGCCTGGCCAGCTTGGTGGGCATTTCCCCTGGGCACGTAACTGAAATATATAGTGCCCAGGCCGTTGTTTTTGCCATGCTTTATCCGCCAGTCGTTCCCTCTATTCACGAGAAATGTATTACAAACGGCCGTGTATTCTTTCATGTCAATGTTTCGTCTGGAAAGGGACACTTCATCTGATTGAATATCTTTCTCACCTGGTAATAAACATGAAATCGGTCAAATCTTCTCGCCAACGTTGGTAGCCCTGATGTCGCCGTCGTAACGACTGGCAACAGGCGTTCGCGAATACTGACGCAGCAACCTGTTGTCGCGCACTATACGGCAAAGCTTACTTGGTGTCTCCAGAACCTCATCTCATGGTCTTTATTTCCTGAGCTCCAGTGCTTATATACCTCTTCGATCTTGACGTGTGGCAGTGCGTACTTTTCAAACACATCGAGAAATTTGTCGTTCCTAAATGAGGCGTTATTTCGCACATACACGTCGAGGTTGAGCAACAGTTGGCGAATCTGCGCTCTCTTTCTCTCTCTCTATGCAGCCAAATCTATATTTGGCGTCGCTATTAAAGCCGAGTACTTGTGGCAATACCATCGCTCCGCACTAGTGCTAACAATGTATGTTGTATTGACGTTGGACCTGTGGTTCTAGAACAGGTGATATGCACTCCAGGAGATTTTGCACGAAAATCAGTTTGGTTCAACATTTTGTCCGCGCTTGGTAACAATAGTGTGGTGCGTCCAAATCAATCAGCGTCATCATTCCCGATGGGTATTACACCATAAAGACGCTCGAAAAAGTAATACAGGGTTAAATGGACAGGTCAGCATCATGCTCACTGACCCAGTATAATACTCTATCTCAGACAGCAGCTCTACTCCATCTTTAGGTTTGCCCCAGATTCGATCTTTGACAAAAGCATGTACATGGCACCTAATCCCACCGCGTTTATCAGCATCGCGCAGCTGTATGTCCACCTCGATCAGATAAATACAACCGAAAATATTCTTGATGGGAAAGACAGTACCCTGCTGCAAGTTATTCCTGTGGGGGGCTAGTCCTACGGAGACACGCGTACCGTCTCCTATGGAAAACCATACTGGCGCAGGCTATTGAATGCGACATATATGAGCTCTGAATACGCATTTTAGACAAGAAACGACAGTCAGTTAATATGCTGGAGCACTAGTGCTCTCACGACGACAAGCACGCAATGAGTCTTCGTACGCCTGGCTTTGTTGCTGGCGCTGCTGCAGTTGCCTCATGGCCATCGCCCCTTGTTTCCCCAAAGGCTGAAATCCCCAACGGGAGGTTGTCGTTGTTAGCACAGCCAGCACCAACTTAATGCCGTGTACTTAACAGCCGACAGAATCACATCAGTTGCTGAGGTTACTGCAATAAATGCGTCTGGTTACTATTGCTGGGATTTAAAATACACCTTTCATAACGTTGGTAGTTTTACGCTCACTATCACCATCCCGGGCACCGTTCTTTACTTTCTTGACCTCCACGGGCGTAGCCGTGACGAAACGTTGGCTTCACTTTCAATCCGTGTAAATGGGGCCTTAATGGCACATAATGGCACTTCCGCCATTTGGGCTAACGCGTCACACGAAAGCCTTACAACTAGTTTGCCATCGTAGACACCATGAGGTGTGAGGGTCTGAACGTCAACGCACAGCCAAGGGGATTCTGAATTAGCATTTGAATAGCACTAAGCTTGATGATTTCATCAGCGGAGACTACAAAATACGTCTGCAGCAATGATGGCCGACGCTAGATCACATGACCGGTTCCACACACTAAATTCATCCAATTTCACATTTTTTAAATTCAATTTCACTTGTTCTTTGTAAATGGTGGCCTTCTTTATACAAGTATGAGTATGTTTTGAACTTTTAATATATATTGTATTCTTCATTTGTATGCTAGTCAATGTATTTTCAATGTTGTCAGCTTTCACTAGTACTTGTTTACTCTTCAACCATGCCTAGCGACCTTGATTTATGACTTAAAAGGATTTAATGTTTGACGGACCAGAAATAATACAAAATGTTTATATATATTTGCTACTGATTGAGTGTAAACAGACAGTTTGCGTCACTGGTTGTAGAGTATCTGTTCGGCATAACCCGACGTTTGGCGTATCGGATAAGCAATGATTGGTCAGAATTACGTCACATGACTATTTTCTGAAGAGTATAAATAGGAGCGAAATTCGAAGGTCGGCTACTACTTTAGCACCTCAAAATAAACGCCGGCAAAACAAATTAAAATTATAATGGACAAAAGGACATATCTGACAATCCTAGCGCAGTCCTTCTCTTTTTTATGCACTTAGACCGTCGCAGACGGAATTCATTCCGTTTTCTTACAGCCAATTGCGGGTATTGCTACTTCCACTGATTACCAGAGGTAATTCAAACCTATATATAGCAGCTACCTCCAAAGGATGAAGTGCAGGTAACTGTTTGTGTTTATGTGTGTATGTAATCAGTTTCAACTCAAAACCAGCATTCAATTGACTTTCATAGCAGAGAATGAATTAATACAAGCAAACAGTTGTCCCCAACTAAATAAAAAAGGACTTCAGTCCGCGTGCGGGGCTTAATTATACACTAGGTTTTAAGCGTCAGATCCAATTTCCAAATCATATACTACAACAGCTAACAACTCACTTACAATATACCTGTTTAATTTTGAATAAAAGCTGTCTCGACTTACCCTAAAATGTACCTGTAGAAAAATAAAATATTAATTGTGTCATTGTACGTCCCAATGTAGAGAATATCATCGAATTTTAACCCATATATTCTCCATACTGAGAAAAGGTCTAATTTTTTTGCAGAGGATTTCAGTACATATGCACACTAAATTTCTGTGTATATATATAGACCACATAACACAGACAACGCTGAATTTGCGAGGGTCAAATGTCCCTTATAAATTGATTTACTTGCGCAGGTAGCGTTAATGGAGTTGGACGATTTGTATATACGCTATGTTTTCGTAAAATATCTTTCAAATGTCTGCATGTTGGTTTTAAAATTTAGCACACAGAAAGCTTAAATATTTACCTTGGTTTTATAACTTAGCAGACAGCCTAAATTATACATCGTTTAAACCTTATGCGCCTAGTCAAGCACGTCGCTATTTATAGTAAACTGGTTTGCTTTTCTTGTTGATAATTTTGGAATGCGAGGGACTGACTGGTTCAAAAATAATATCTGGGTAATGTATAATCAATATAATCATAGTAGAATGTGTGCCGATTTATGCTACAGGAAAAAATTAAAGTCCGCAGTTTGGGTCGGCTTTGTGTGGAGATCTCCGCCGCCCGGGCAAAGATCATATCGGGCTATCTTTTGGTCCCTTCAGGGATGGCAGCTGGTGCAAGACAAACATTTTAAGGCTCCTTGATAGTTTTGGACCAGCTCAATGTGGCGAACTGTCCGCCATTTAAGTCCGTGTGTGTATGGGTGGGTGGGTGGGGGGTCGGGCTCTGCGGGGACAAAGATCTCTCTGAAGCTCCCCCGCCCCAGGTCTTCAGATGGTGCTTTGGTCTCCCTCCCTCCTTCTCAAAATTTAATTTCTTTCTTCTATAATTCAAATGTGGAAGACGTTACCAATAGAAATAATAAGTAACCCATCTATTCAAAATTTTCAGTTTTACGTGAATCGGGATAAACACATGACTCATTCCTATTATTACATTGGTAATTGGTTAGTTCAAGCCCAGTATGGGTGATTGAGACCTAAATATAGTAGTTTAAATAACGATATTTTCTTAAAATCGTGTTTCCAACAACAGGTACTGTACATACGGGCATATCGAAATAGCTGAACACTTTATATTAGAATGTCACAAATATACAGCTCTAAGACGTCATGTTCTGTTAACAATGCTATATCAACTACAGTTAAGACATTAATGTTCGGCAATTGCATGTACTGAGATAAAATTAATACATATATTTGTGGAAGTGTAAACCTTCGTAAATGATCAAAACGCCTTTCAGACTAATCCACTGATCACACCCCGACATATCTTTATTATTATAGCTCTCTGCAGTAATTAAATATACTAGAATTGATTATGTATGTATTTATATTATGTTAGTGATCTATCCACTTTAAGTGCTATTGATTGCTGGAATTTCTTTGTAATAGTGGAGGCAATTTTTTAATAAGCTTTCTGTTTTCTATTGAATCTTTAGATATTGAATGGTTTTGGATTTATATGTGAATATGTATGTATGTATGTATGTTATGTATGTATGTATGTATGTATGTATGTATGTATGTATGTATGTATGTATGTATGTATGTATGTATGTATGTATGTATGTATGTATGTATGTATGTAGGAGCAATTTACAGCACTTCAGCACAATAGTGACTACATGGTACGAACTAAAGGTCAATTTCGAAAAATGTAAAATGAATTGTACACAAATTTAGGGAGATAAATCCTGCTACCCAGATGTAAACACGAAGTACAAGATAAAATACACCAAAGTAAAGATGTTAAAATTCTGTAATATTGAAATATATGTGAAGATGTTTTCTTGAATAAATATGGTTTAAACTAAAATGGTATTTTTGTCTTTAAATAACATGCAGTCAGCGGTGTGGAATGGTTACTTTCTTTTGACAATTTGCATTGCATGTCTGCAAGAAACTTTAATATTTGCTTTTTTCCTCACAAAGTATGAAAACAATTTCTAAGTGGTATGTTACGGAAACTAGGATACAAACGAACACTAAATCTCAACGTAGTTGGGATCTAAAAAGAGAACTTGCTTTGCAGTGTTGTGCCGAGCTCAAAAACATACACAATTGGAATATGGAATGTTTCATATAAAGATCATTAAATGAATGTCAGAAATCAAACAAACGAGTTACAGAATCACGGTTTTTATTATTTATTTTTTTTTTTTTTTTTTGTGTGTGGACCCCTCTAGGACCTTTAGCTATGTTAAGCTATCAGCCCTTAAGGTGTCCCCCTTTGTGCCGAAATGTTTTTTTAAAAGTTTTTTTTTATATCTGTTTGTACCCCCATAAAGTCTGCTTTTGTGGGTTTTGAAAAAACTCAAAAAGAATTTTGAAAAGAAATTTTATTGTTACTTTTTAGACTAGGGTTCCTTTTGTATATATTTTTTTGAAGGGCGTACTTGATTTGAAACCCGTGTCCAGGTTCCCAATCGTTCCACCCTGGGCCTAAAGAATTTACTCCATGGCTTGTACTCCCCTCCTCAGGTATTGCCCTTGCGGCTGGTTTCCTTGCCATTTTATAAAATTGTTTTCAGTGATCCTTGCCAGGGATCTTTTAGAAGTCCAGTGTATGCTATATGTATGTTTGCTATATTTGTGTTATCGTGTGCTATAAACCCCTGTATTCTTGTTTGGACTGGCTTTTTAGTTTCCAAATTTGGTTATAGTTGTTATTTACTTTTAAAAAGAAAATACAATTATATATATATATATATATATATATATATATATATATATATATATATATATATATATATATATATATTTATATATATATATATATATATATATATATATATATATATATATATATATATATATATATTTAGAAAAAGGTTCCAAAATGTATAATATAATCTCTTAACGGAGATTTGAAATTGGATGCTGGTGGCGCAAAATTTTTTTGGCCCACGTTGGAGGTATTATGGTTCCCAGAGTTTATTGTATGATACCTTTCCTCCATCCATAGGCCATACTTTTGCTCCCCCTGTCTCCTTTTTGCTCTGGTTTCTAAGACCATATTTTTATTATTGATGCTACAAGTTATGTTAAAAAAAAAAAAAAAGGTATGTTTGGTTTGTGTGTCTGAGATGCGTGTAGGCATGGTAGAATTTCGCAGTTGTTAGTACATTTTGTTGTTTTCCACTTGTTTTCTTGTTTTGTAATGTTTATATCGGTTATGCCTCATTTTTCGGGTACTCTGATGTGACCCTTACTGCTTCGCGTTAGCCCTGTAGCCTCGGTGTCACTCGTCCTCATATCCTACTTTGAGTCACATAACCCCCCCCCCCCTGTATTTATGTCTGCTTCCATTTTGTTCCTATCTGTTTGTTAAATTATGTTAGCACTGCGAAATTCTTTTTATTATTAATTGTTATAAATCTTGTCTACTTTTCAATATTCTTATTATTACATCCAAAAACATTTGTGGACGACTTTGAGAGGCTGACCTTTCTAACATGTAAGTGATTAGGTCCCAGCTCGCCTTTACGACGGACCTCTCCCCTAGTGGGAGGGCAGACTGGATCCCATCACCTACAGAGGTTATACTTGGGTCCTCCAAGTACTCAGCGTCCTATATTTAAAATTATTGTAAATATTTATTAATATTTTGTGTACACCTTCAGGGTTGTGTTATGTATGATGTTTATATAATATTATAAATATTTTAGGAAATTATAAATGTTTCTTCACTTTAATATTTGCTTAAATCTTAATGTTATCAGGAAAAACATGTTTAACTAGTGTCCTCGAATTAGGTTGTTTTGATCAATATGTTTTCTCAATTTGAAGGTCAAGGTTGAATTTTGTTTACAGTTAGAATTCCATTAAGATGACACACATTCTAGAACATTCTGTCATGTGACCAATCTAGAACATTCTGTCATGTGACCAATCTTTATATATATCATGTTTGGTGGACATTTTTTCAGTTTTGACATTACCATCAGTCTTGTAAAGAGCTATTACAGTTGTGAAAATTCATTCCAAATTCTAAGAGAGGAATTATTTTAAATATTCATTGGATTATAACAGTGCTCATAAACTTTTGGATTTTGGATTTTTAATTGACAATTTTGGAATTTATGTGAACTTATTCAGAGACTTTGGAATACTTCATTTTGACATCAGCACATCAAGATTACTAGTACATCAGGACTTTGGAGACCATTAGCACATCATAACATTCAAGGACACAGCCGTGAATTTGGAACATTCTATATTTAGGACTTGTGATTAGAACAATCATTCTTATTGGATTATTAGGATTTCAAAACACATTACTGTAAGTGACTTTTTGATTTTTTTCATTTTAATTATCTAGTAATAAATTGCTTGTTGATTTTTACTTGATTTGTTGGTTTCACTTTCTTTCTGTTACATTTTTCTTAGACCATAGAGTCGTAACAGTTGAGGATCCGGATCCGTATAGGTACTCTCTCTAAGAGGGAATATGTCCTTTTCCTCTTCCCGCCAGTGCTTTTGTACTTAAAAGTTTAGTATATCCGTATGGTTTTGGAGGCTTTGAGCATATATATTTATTTATTCTTTTTGTTTTAGAATAGACAAGAAATATATTATATGTTAATAACAACAACAACAATAAATTTATTCTTTTTAAAATCCTTCTAGCCCTCTATAACACTTCACAATAGTTTTTGTAATGTATGTTACTACATTATCATACAATTTTTTATCCCTTATATTGTTAGTATATAATAAATTTCCTTCCTCATACGCTTCATTTTCCCTTTTTATCATGTTAATTATTAAAACCCTCTCTTGTTCTATATCCTTACATTTTAAGATTACATGACTTTTTGTGTATAATGCATGTTTGCACAAAGGACATTTTATTATACTACTTGCTATATGCCTTTTAAAGGCAACAGCTCCCGTCAACCACACATCATGGATGTACTTATACACTAAACTTTGTTTGTGATTTGATTTGATCCCTTTCCATTTTTTCCATATTGCCCCCCATTGTTGCCCCGGATTTTTTTTGTTTTTCTACCTTATGTGTGGTATGTTGGTTTACCCCCTTCATTATGTTTTTGTATGTTAAAATATCTTTCTCTTCTGTCCATATTTTAATATCCCCCCTATATTTCATAATGACATTTTTTTCATTGGAAACAGTTTCCGCGGTGGTTCAATTATTTTGATTAGTTTGGTTTTTCTTGATATTTCAGGCATATTATTAATAAAAAAACCATAAAAATATATATATAAAGCCGCCCACACGTATTCCTTTTTCCCCCATAGATTTCGTATTCTGTTTAAAATGTAAGCGCTTTTTCTATATTTCAGGTATGGTATACCAAGTCCTCCTTCCATTTTAGATTTGTATAGATTTTCTCTTTGGAGAAGGTGCATCCCCCCTCCCCATATAAAGTGAACTATCTTTTTATCTAAAACTTCCAGTCATGTATCTTTAAAATCAATTATTTGCATAATATACCATAAAGTACTATATATATATGTATGCGCTATTTGTACCCTTTCCATTATATTTAAAGGTGTACATAACCATAAATCAATTTGTACTTGTACTTTATCTTTTAAAAAATTAAAATTTGTTTTGTCAGCATTTCTCCCAAAATACATCCCTAGAGCTTTCACTTTTTGTTTTATTAGTTCTGGTGGTAAACCTGGATGATTCCCACGCCAATTTCCTGTTAGAAGTATTTCTGTTTTCATATGATTAATTTTCGATACCGATGCTTTTCCAAAATCAAAAAATTCTTTTTCTAAATCCTTAAAAGAAAAACCATCATTTATAAAATTCGTGCAATCATCTGCATGTTGGAGCATTTTAAATTCCTTTTTTAGGTTGGGTATTTTTATTCCTTGTATATTTCTATTATTATTTATTTTTATACATAAAACTTCGATTGCTAACACGTATAATAGCATAGACAGGGGACATCCCTGTCTTACCGATCTTTCAATTTTGAATCTTTTTGTTTTGGCCCCATTAATTTGTACTTCCCATGTTATATTTGTGTACATCACTTTGATCCATGAGCAAAAGATGGGTCCAAAACCATAATTTTTAAAAATATTTTCTATATAGCTATGTTCTATACGATCAAAAGCTTTTTCCTGATCGTATAGAATCATCGCTCCTTTCTCTCCTTTATTTTCAATATACTCTATCACAGTTTGAATAGTTAATAGATTGTTTTTAATACTCCGCCCCCCTTCCCCACAACTTTGATTTATATTTATTTTTTTACCCATACACATTTTAAGTCTATTAGACATAATTTTACTTAAAATTTTATAATCCGTATTCAGTAAAGAGATCGGTCTCCAGTTTTTTAAATCTTGTACATCCCCTTTCCCTTTATATATTATCGTGATTATTCCCTCCTTCATTTTACCTCGCATTTCTTTTTTTATCAAGATATTGTTGTATACATATTCTAAAATTGGAGTTAGTTGTATCTGGAATTTTTTATAAAAGTCTGCAGTGAGGCCGTCCGAACCTGGCGATTTTCCTTTATTTAATTGTACTATAGCTTTCTTAATCTCTTCTGCTGTTATAAAATTTTCACATATATTTCTATGGTCTTCATTTATTTTTATAAATTGTGCATTTTTACAATAGTTATTTATTTCTTCATACCCTATATTTTGCGATGTGTACAAATCTTTATAAAAATCATGTATTGCTTGTAATATTTCTCCCTTTTCTTTAAGTATTATATTATTTTTCTTTAGGGTTTCCATGTTTTTTCCCTTTCCCCTCCTTATTTCCTCCCTCCTGTATATTCCTTTTGCTTTTATTGTTATGTATGATGTTTATATAATATTGTGGATATTTTGGGAAATTATAAATGTTTCTTCACTTTAATATTTGCTTAAATCTTAATGTTTATCAGGAAAAACATGTTTAACTAGTGTCCTTGAATTAGGTTGTTTTGATCAATATGTTTTCTCAATTTGAAGGTCAAGGTTGAATTTTGTTTACAGTTAGAATTCCATTAAGATGACTCATATTCTAGAACATTCTGTCATGTGACCAATCTTTATATATACCATGTTTGGTGGACATTTTTTCAGTTTTGACATTACCATCAGTCTTGTAAAGAGCTATTACAGTTGTGAAAATTCATTCCAAATTCTAAGAGAGGAATTATTTTAAATATTCATTGGATTATAACAGTGCTCATAAACTTTTGGATTTTGGATTTTTAATTGATGATTTTGGAATTTAAGTGAACTTATTCAGATATTTTGGAATACTTCATTTTGACATCAGCACATCAAGATTTCTAGTACATAAGGACTTTGGAGACCATTAGCACATCATAACATTCAAGGACACAGCCGTGAATTCGGAACATTCTATATTTAGGACTTGTGATTAGAACAATCATTCTTATTGGATTATTAGGATTTCAAAACACATTACTGTAAGTGACTTTTTGATTTTTTTCATTTTAATTATCTAGTAATAAATTGCTTGTTGATTTTTACTTGATTTGTTGGTTTCACTTTCTTTCTGTTACATTTTTCTTAGACCATAGAGTCGTAACAGAAATTGGGGGCTCTTCGTTCCGGGATCTGAATTTCTTTAAAGCATATTAGAGATATTAAATTTATCTTTGAAATTCATATTGATTTTGTCTTGGAATTTTTTTTTTTTTTGTCTTTGGCAAAGATTTTATAAAGAGAATTTTTTTGTGTGAAACCAACAAGCATTTACTATGGCATCTAATGTTCAGAATTTCATTTCAAAACCTACCCAGGAGGGGTTAGAGTGCATGAGAAAGGATGAGTTGCTCGAGCTTGCCAGAAAATACAGTCTATCTGAGGCAAAAGTATCATTGACAAAACAGGAGATAAAGATTATTTTAATTCAGTATTTAGTAGGAAAGGGAATTTTTGAAAATAGTGCTTTAAGTTTGAAGAGAAAGCCTGTATCTGGTTCTGACAGGAAATTAAGGGAATTAGAGTTAAAGAACCAGATGGATTTAGAATTGGCAAAGCTTCAGATTCAGAGAGAGAGAGAAAAAGAAGAGAGGCAGATTGAGAGAGAGAAAGAAGAGAGGCAAATACAGATGGAGAGAGAGAAGGAAGAGAGGCAGATACAAATGCAGAAAGAAGAGAGGCAGATGGAGAGAGAGAAAGAAAAGAGGCAAATACAGATGGAGAGAGAAAAGGAAGAGAGGTAGATACAAATGCAGAAAGAAGAGAGACAAATACAAATGCAGATGCAAAGAGAAGAAAGGGAAATGCAATTTAAGTTAAGAGAATTAGAACTGGCAAACAGAGCACACTCCACTCCTTTAAACACAAGTCCAGGTTTTGATGTTACTAGATATATTAGGTTAGTACCCCCTTTTCAGGAAAAAGAAGTAGATAAATACTTTCTTCATTTCGAGAAAATAGCTGAAAACTTGAAATGGCCCAGAGAGCATTGGACTTTGTTATTACAAAGTGTACTTATTGGCAAAGCTCGTGAAGTCTACATTTCACTGTCAGTACAACAAAGCACTGATTATGATGTGGTTAAGGAGTACATCTTGAAAGCGTATGAGTTGGTACCAGAGGCATATCGACAAAGGTTTAGGAATTGTAGAAAAGAAACTGGACAAACTCATGTCGAATTTGCAAGGGATAAAGAACAACTATTTGATAGGTGGTGCTCAGCCAAGAAAGTTGATCAAGGTTATGATAACCTCCGACAGCTCGTATTAATTGAAGAGTTCAAGAGGTGCATCCATAGTGATGTTAAAACCTACCGTGACGAGCGGAATGTGGAAACTTTGGAAAATGCTGCTCGTATGGCTGATGATTATTCCTTGACTCACAAAATTTCATTTGGTAATAAGTCGTCCTCTCAGCAGTTTTCTGGTAAAAAACCATTTCAATCTCATTCGAGTACTTCCAAATTTCACAACAGCACAACTGTTAGGAATCAAACATCTGATAAGACTGATCAGAAATCCTTATCTCTTCCTACGTGCACTTATTGTAAAAAGAAAGGGCAAGTTATTTCTGATTGCTTCAAGTTGAAAAATAAGCAACAGAGAAAAGACAGAGCTTTTCCAAATGCTCTTATTTCTACGAGGTCAAGGTCACGGTCTTGTATTGAAAGCAATACATTTGTTGGGTCAAACAAACCCCAGTCTGATTCTATTTTGGAGGCTTATGAACCATTCATGTCAGAAGGTTCTATATCACTTATTGGTGATTCTGCCAAACCTATCACAATTAAAATATTAAGGGACACTGGAGCTTCTCAGAGTCTTTTATTATCAGGTACTTTGCCTTTGTCTGAGGAGTCTTCTTCAAGTGAAAGTGTTCTTGTTCAGGGAGTAGAGTGCGGCTTTGTAAATGTTCCTCTCCATTGTGTAAATTTGGCATCAGACTTAGTTTCTGGACCTGTGACTGTTGGGGCAGTGACTTCTTTACCCATAGAGGGTGTTCATTTATTACTTGGCAATGACCTAGCTGGAGATAAGGTTGTGGTTAATCCACTTGTAACTGACAAGCCTTGTTTGGATCAGAAAGTTGATCCTGTCGAAACTAAAATCCCTGATTTGTACCCTGCTTGTGCAGTTACTAGAGCTATGGCAAAAAGAGCTCTTGAGAGTGATGTTGATCAGGATATTATTCCTTTAGCTGACACATGTATTGGTCAGTCTTTTGATGAGATCACTTTTTCCTCAGGTATTGATCAATCAAATGGTATTGATCACAGTGATCCTCTTTTGGCAACTCATTCTCTTTGTTCTAATCAGGATGACAAACGACAATCTCTTGTCGTTGAACAGGAGCAAGATCCCGAGATATCTTGTTTGTTTCAGAGGGCTATTAGTGAAACTGAAGCCACACAAGTTCCAGTGTGTTACTTTGTGAAAAATGGGGTCCTTATGAGGAAATGGAGACCACCTGATGTACCCGCTGGTGACGAGTGGTCAGTGAGCTATCAAATTGTTGTTCCTAAGTCATATCGACAGGAAATTCTTAATTTAGCCCATGAAACTCCTTTGGCTCGTCATTTAGGAGTCCGTAAGACTTATCACAAGATCTTGAATCTTTTTTATTGGCCGAAACTCAAAAGTGATGTTTCTAAATACTGCAGATCTTGTCACACTTGTCAAATGGTAGGAAAACCCAATCAGAAGATACCTAAGGCTCATCTGCAACCTATTCCTGCATTTGATGAACCATTTAGTAGAATAATTGTAGACTGTGTTGGTCCTTTACCTAAAACCAAGTCAGGCAACCAATACTTGTTGACCATCATGTGTGCATCTACAAGATTTCCAGAGGCAATTCCTCTGAGAAATATAAAAACTAAAACTATTGTGAAAGCTTTGGTGAAGTTTTTTACACTTGTTGGCCTTCCCAAATCTGTCCAGTCAGATCAAGGGTCAAATTTTATGTCTGGAATTTTCCAACAAGTTATGCATGAATTAGGCATCCAACAGTTTAAATCTTCTGCCTATCACCCTGAAAGTCAAGGTGCTTTGGAAAGATTTCATCAAACTTTGAAGAATATGATTCGATCATATTGCTTTGATACAGAAAAGGATTGGGATGAGGGTGTTCATTTGTTGTTGTTTGCTGTTAGGGAATCAGTTCAAGAGTCGTTGGGTTTTAGTCCCTTTGAACTAGTTTTTGGTCATACTGTCCGTGGACCATTGAAATTATTGAAAGAGAAACTTCTTTCAAATGAAGATTCAAAGATTAATCTTCTTGATTATGTTTCTGATTTCAAATACAAGTTGTCAAAGGCCTGTGAAGTAGCAAGAACTAATCTTCACACTACCCAGTCAAAAATGAAATTAAGGTATGATAGAAATTCACAGGAAAGGAGTTTTAAACCTGGTGACAAAGTTCTGGCTCTCTTTCCCATACCTCAGAATCCTCTTCAGGCTAAATTTTATGGTCCTTATACCGTTGCAAAGAAAGTAAATGACTTAAATTATATCATAAACACTCCTGGGAGACGGAAACAGAAACAACTTTGTCATATAAATATGTTAAAGGAATATTTTGACAGAGATAGCTCAGCTAATTATTCAGTTAATTTAGTTGTACCTGTCCCACACAGTGAAGATATCAACGATGGAATGCAATCAGACTATAGTGACTCTGGTATAACCAATCTTCGGAATTCAGAAATATTGAACAACCTAGACCAGAAACTTTCACATCTACAACAACAGGAAAGAAATGAACTAAAACAGCTATTACATGACTATGAGCACTTGTTTCCTGATGTTCCAACACGAACAAGTAAAATTTATCATGACGTTGACATTGTAGATTCTGCGCCTGTGAAACAGCATCCTTATAGGATGAATCCTCTCAAACAGAACTATCTGAAGAAAGAAATTCAGTATTTACCGGAGAATGATTTCATAGAACCAAGTAAAAGTAACTGGAGTTCACCATGTATTCTTGTTCCCAAGCCAGATAATACATTCCGTATGTGTACTGACTTTAGGAAAGTCAACAGTGTCACCAAAACTGATTCATTTCCAATCCCAAGAATGGACGATTGCATTGATAAAATTGGAAATGCGGAATATGTCACCAAGTTTGACCTTTTAAAAGGATTCTGGCAAATTCCACTGACGGAAAGGGCAAAAGAAATTTCAGCATTTGCAACTCCAGATGGACTTTATCAATATAAAGTTATGCCGTTTGGAATGAAAAATTCGCCTGCAACGTTTCAACGTCTGATGAACATGATAACATTTGGTCTTGATAATTGTGACGCTTATATCGATGACGTCATTATCTACAACAACACCTGGGAAGATCATTTGGAAACCATTCGAAAATTCTTCGATCGACTCAGTGATGCGAATCTGACAATTAATTTGAGCAAAAGTGAGTTTTGCCATGCTTGTGTCACATTTTTAGGACATATTGTGGGACAAGGTCAAGTTAAACCTATAGAAGCTAAGGTCAAAGCTATCTCTGAATTTCAAGTTCCAATTTGTAAAAAGCAACTGATGCGATTTCTAGGTATGGCTGGATATTATCGGAAATTTTGTTCCAATTTTTCCAAAATTGCTGAACCTTTGACAAGTTTATTGAGTAAGAAAACCAAATTTCATTGGTCTGACAAGTGTCAGGAATCTTTTGACAAGTTAAAGGCTATGCTTAAGAATGCACCAGTTCTTTCTGCACCAAATTTTAGCCAATCATTTAAATTATCTGTTGATGCAAGTGATGTAGGGGTTGGTGGAGTATTGATTCAGGAAGACAAAAGTGGTGTGGATCACCCTGTGTGTTATTTTTCTAAAAAACTAAACAAGCACCAGAACAATTATTCCACAATTGAGAAGGAATGTTTGGCTTTGATATTGGCTTTACAGCATTTTGAAGTGTATGTTACCTCGGCTCTTTCTCCAATTATTGTGTACAGTGATCACAATCCCCTTACTTTCATCAACAAAATGAAAGATAAAAATCGGAGATTGTTGAGATGGAGTTTGATATTGCAGGAATATAACATTGACATCAAACACATCAGAGGAAAAGACAATGTGATTGCAGATGCACTCTCACGTGCCTAGAAATGTAATATTGCTTGATGTAATTAAGTCCAGTATCACAAAACATGTTCTTATGTAATTTTGGTTATTATAGTATTAGATGTATATTCAAAAGAAAGCTTTATTATATAAATCTTTCTTTTTCTTTATGAGGGGAGGTGTTATGTATGATGTTTATATAATATTGTGGATATTTTGGGAAATTATAAATGTTTCTTCACTTTAATATTTGCTTAAATCTTAATGTTTATCAGGAAAAACATGTTTAACTAGTGTCCTTGAATTGGGTTGTTTTGATCAATATGTTTTCTCAATTTGAAGGTCAAGGTTGAATTTTGTTTACAGTTAGAATTCCATTAAGATGACTCATATTCTAGAACATTCTGTCATGTGACCAATCTTTATATATACCATGTTTGGTGGACATTTTTTCAGTTTTGACATTACCATCAGTCTTGTAAAGAGCTATTACAGTTGTGAAAATTCATTCCAAATTCTAAGAGAGGAATTATTTTAAATATTCATTGGATTATAACAGTGCTCATAAACTTTTGGATTTTGGATTTTTAATTGATGATTTTGGAATTTAAGTGAACTTATTCAGATATTTTGGAATACTTCATTTTGACATCAGCACATCAAGATTTCTAGTACATCAGGACTTTGGAGACCATTAGCACATCATAACATTCAAGGACACAGCCGTGAATTCGGAACATTCTATATTTAGGACTTGTGATTAGAACAATCATTCTTATTGGATTATTAGGATTTCAAAACACATTACTGTAAGTGACTTTTTGATTTTTTTCATTTTAATTATATAGTGATAAATTGCTTGTTGATTTTTACTTGATTTGTTGGTTTCACTTTCTTTCTGTTACATTTTTCTTAGACCATAGAGTCGTAACATTATGTACATACTATCGAATTTCCCTGCTCTAATTTTATTACCTGCCTTTTTGTATTTTTGTACATTCTCATATTCTTCCCTATATTTATCCTTTTCCTCCTCACTTGCATCTTTATTTATACATATATTTTTATACCTTTGTTCCACCCCCCTTATTTTATCTTGTTTTATAGTACTGTATATCCTCGTAAGTTTTTTAATCAATACTTTTAAATCTTCCCATGATTGAAGGATATCCCTTGTACCTTCCGTATTAAACTTATTTAAAATTTCTGCTATTCTGTCCGTATATTCACTTTCTACTAAAATAGAGTTGTTCAGTTTCCAGTATCCTTGTCCCCATTTATTTCTGTATTTAGTATTTATATTTAATATAACTGGATTATGATCAGATATTTTATCCCTTTGAATTTCGCACATTAAAACTTTATTTATTTCTGTTTTGGATATGTAAAATGTATCCAATCTACTTCCTTGTCTGATTCCATATTCATATGTATACTCTATTTTGTCAGGATTTAGTTTTCTCCATACATCTTCTATCTCATTTTTATCTTTAAAATTTTTAATTATACCCCCCCCCCCTTCTTGCATCTAATTCTTG
The DNA here is from genome assembly GCA_029931535.1 of Margaritifera margaritifera. Classification (NCBI taxonomy): domain Eukaryota; kingdom Metazoa; phylum Mollusca; class Bivalvia; order Unionida; family Margaritiferidae; genus Margaritifera; species Margaritifera margaritifera. Next base: position 873,061 of record JAQPZY010001236.1, on the reverse strand, counting down.
CCCTTTCATACCCCCTGTCCTATCTAGATTATTTGTTACCCAATTAAAATCTCCTCCGATTATGAAATTTTCCATGGAAAATTCTTGTATGTATTCTGTTAATTCATTTGTAAATTGTAACTTTTTTGTTATACTTGTCTTTATATTATTTGATACTGGCACATATACATTTAAAATATGCCATCCATTTATTTTTATATGCTTTAATCTCCCCTTAAATTTCTTTTCCGTTATAATTTCCTCCCATGTTACTTTTAAAGCTATATTCTTTAAAATTATTGCCACCCCCGCCCAACTTTCATTATTACTATTATTTTCTAGCACTATCCCGTTTAGTTTTTCCTCTATCTCCCTTTTTAATTTTGTATCTATATTATGTGTTTCCTGTAACAGTATTATATCAAATGATTTTGTTGTTTCTCTCAGTTTTTCTACTTTATCCTTTACTCCATTTATGTTTATGGTTATCACACGGAGGTTTTGTCCCTCCATGGTGCCATAAAACATTTGTTGTTAACTTTCCAATTTTGTTTTTGAATTTCTAGGTTTATTGTGTCACGTTTTGATCACTTTCTAATTCTATTTCCGTGTCACTTTCTACTTCTGTTTCCCTTTTTTGTTTTTGCTTAGTTTGGGACTTTTCCCTATGCTGCTCTAATGTTATTCTTTTTTTACTCCCACCCTCTCTCGGCAGGGAGGCAGATCTCCCTGATTTGGGGGTTTTCGGAGTTTTTTTCTCATCAGTGTCCTCTCTCGAGGGCCATTCTGCTGATACAGTGATTCGTCGCTTCCTTTTATGCTACTGTTTTGGTGTGGAGGTTGATGGGAATGTCCCATCCACACTCTGACTGTATTCTTCTTGCAACGTTATCTGGGCCGTTTGCTCCTACATTTCCTTTTCAGTTCCTCTCACTGGTCCGGATTTGGGAGCAACGGCCTCTTCTTCTATCATGTTTTTTTCAATTTCATCTTCCGATTCATTGAAAATCGGCTATATTAACTGGTAGTACGGTGCCGTACTATTTTCCTTCATTTTCATTTCTTTTTTTTGTTTCTTCAAATGTTTTTTTTTTTGTTCCTTAGTTTTCTTTTCTCATTTTGGGTTTCGAAAGGCAAACTGTCCTTGTTTTCAAAATCTACCCATTCAAGACCTGGGTCCCCTATGTTGGTTTCTTCCAAGGGCTTTTCCACTACATTTATTTCCCCCTGGGGTTTGCTTATGTCCCCTTTCGGTTCGGGGTCTTCGCCCTCTAGGGCTTCCTTGTCGCCCGAGGGTGTACTGTCTGGTATGTTTGCTGCTTTTGCAGCATATGTAGTTCCTTGTATGAAAGGCGGATTGTTACAATCCCTGGGCACATGCCCCGTTTTGCCTACATCTGGTGCAGGGTCGGTGATGGATACACCCCCTGTACCAGGATTTCAACAAGAAACCCATAACGTAGAAGAAGGTAGGTATTGTTTTGGCTTGTTCTGTCTCAACTACTACTACCCTTACTCCCGTTTTTATATTGGGATAACCCCAATACGTAGCACTTTTTTCTTTTTGGACTTGGATTTTAAATTTTGATTCCAATTTTTCTGTGAGTTCCTTAGTTGGAATCTCCAACGGGAGTCCAGTAATATGGACCTCCACCGTCTTCGTTTCTATGTTCCTTTCTATAGGGGGTGCCCTGACTACTTTCATTGTTTTCCCCTTAATTCTGAATTTCCCTTCGGGTAAAATAGGAATGCTTCCTACGGCATACAGGTAGAAACGTTCTCTCCCCCCATTTTATAGGGCACCTATTGCCTCCACAGGTACTCCTTTTTTTACCAGTTCCTGCAGAACTTCTGCTGGTCTTGGCCTTTCCATTTCCTGCCAATCTTGGCAGTCCAGCATTTGGCACCCAGCATTCCTGTGTGCCAAGAGGACTCTATTGCCATAGTTGGTATCTATTTGGGTTTGGAAGTATTCTTCCAACTTTTTCCCCATTATGCTTGGATTTTTAACTCAAAATATAGTTTATATTACACTTTCAATAATCCACTCTTTACACTATAAATTTGTTTTGGTTTACATTCACAATAAAACGAACATCTAAACCATCAAATGTTCATTTAACCATGCGAAACATTTAAATAGACAAATTGTTCATTCAAACATTTCAATATTCAACAATTGCTGGCTTTTAAATGACCACAAGGTTCATTCAAAATTCCTTCAAATAAGTTACATGTAAACTAACATTCAAACAAACAACAAGTTTGTTTAAATATTCAGAAGGTGAGATATATAAAGAAAGAAAGAAAGAAAGATAAATACAGTAGAATACAATTCAGAAACTACCTCTAATAGCTAACCGGCATATCAGGGTTCCTGTAATCTACATGTACTGCAATGGTTTTAAATTTTTTCACAGATCGCTGGTGAGCGATCCGTGAGTAGAAGCAGTGATAGTAGACATAATGTTAATTTTAGTTATAGAGATATTATCCTTGCATATTATATATGCATTTTGTTTGTATATAGAGGATTTTAAACAAATTATCATTACAAATTAAATGGCTGCATAATGTTCAGTTTTAGCAAATCGGAACACGAGTGAATTGCTGTTGACTATTATTTAACTGATTCATATATTATCAACTCACCTGTCATAAGATGCGTTGTTTAATAATGAACAATTTTCCAGCTCGAGTCTCTATATCAACACATTTAATACTGATCCTATTTTTAACTATTAATTAACAATCAAAGTACCTGTAATAACGTAATGTTAAATACCTCTTGTAGTCATAGTATTGGTCAGCTGCCCTTGGATGACGGCACGTGTTTGACTTTCGGCAATATGTTAATTAGTGATTTAGGCACTTGACGGAAGACATTCTGGTCTTATGTCCTTCAATTAGGTGACTGGCACTACATAATACCAACAAATTCAAATAGCCATAACTTCATAATTTTTCACTCAATTTTTATGAAATTTTCAGTATATACTTAGCCATGCCACAAGTTCATACTAGCGTAACTGTTAAATGAAACCAATCTGATTTTCTATGATGTTGTATAATAATAAATAGTATAATAATGAATAGGCGTGGTTATCTCTGCTCTGATGACAGGTAAATTATCTGATATAATGGAAGACATGGATGTTAAAGGACAACAATATATATTTATCTCACCTATCTCTTTTTATCGAAATGCATTAAGCTAGAATGACAAAGCTCAGAATAATAGCACCACATCAACAAGAACACGATAATTCTACACAATAATTGAAAAGATAAATTGCGTTTTATAAGCCACAATTTGGTACAAATATCGCAGGTTGTCACAGTCATTATTGTAATCGCCCAATTATTTTAATTTAAGTGGGAATCTATTTTAAAAGAATAGTAAACTCTCATAAAAGAGGATATTGTTTGTTTTTTTAATGTTTGAAAACTTAAAACACCAGAAAAGATTATTCATCCCTCAGTCAAAGCATTTCAAAAAGTTTATTTTTAGAATAAAACCATTGTTGTGCCATTTTTATCACCAGGCTAAAAACGATAAGATTTTGATGGACTGAAAAAGCAATTTATTGAAATTTAGATGTCATTGATAAATATCGTGACCGGCATATACTGTAGAAATACACCGTTACTAAAGGCGTTTGACACTATTAGATATGAACTTGTGAAAAGTTGTAACCAAATTCAGAACAAGCAAAAACACTCGTTTTATTTACAAAACAGTCCAAGGAGATGATTCCATAATTATGTTAGTTTGGTGTGGTTTTTAACGACACTTTAAGCACATTATTAGCTATATCATCCAGAGGAGGCGGGAGCTAAATGCCCTTCCAAAGGACACACCGAGACAGTCAACCCTGGCTAGCCTGGGCGGGTACAGAACTCGCGACTTTCGGATTGCGACCATGACGCTCTGTCAACTGATCTATCGCGGCTCCCGATTCCTTAATCAATACGTCACATATTTCGATTACAAAATACCTTTATTTTTAAAAAAATTTGTAAAACTAATTATGCTAGTTTTCTTCTATCGTTGATGGGATGTAATTTAGTTAGGGTTCCATTATTAGAGACAGATCCAAAAGGAGGGGCGGCACACCTCGCCCCCCCCCCCCCCAGCTAAAAATTAGCGCGAAACAACTGGAACATTTCCTGAAGTATGTTTTCTTTACAGTTAGATGTTTAAAAATATGCCCTGGAAACGCTTAAAATGCAGGAGTTTCGGGGGCTTCGCCCCATGGGTCCCCCACCGGGGGCTCCGTGCCACAGTCCCCTCGCCTATTTGTCTACGTTCCATCTAAACGATACTAAAGGATATTTTTTGGATGACACCCCACCTCCTTGTTATAGAGCTGTATTAACCGTCTTTGTGCGAAAATCGTTCTTATCAGAAGTTCTGAATATTAGTGCACTGTACAGCAAAAGTTCTTTATTAGTCAACAGTACGTAAGTAAATGCTCGGAAAGTACTCTCCATGCACCTGTACACACTTTCTCAGTTTGATTAGTCAATTATTTGTATTCATTTTTTGGTATGTTGTTCATACATTGGAAAACTGCACATCCAGCCGCATGGCGGTTTTCAAATGGTCTGCTGCTCAGTGAATCTTTGAAAACGGGACTCAGCTAGAATCACTTGGAGCTAAATAAGGACTGTATGGAGAATGTGGCAAAGTTTTGATGCTGTGCTCCTTTAGGAAGTCTGTGCAGTACATTGTCATGAAGTAGATGGACACCTCGGGTACCGGTGCGCGGACGAGTGGTTCGGATGTGTTCCGCAATTTTTGGCAACTCTTTGGAGTCATACAAATGTCCAGTGACACTAGCAGAGTCAGGCACATGTACATGGATGACCAGGCCTTTTGCATCGAAAAATAATGAGTCTATACATTTCTTGACAGTCCGACTACGTAGAGCAATTTGTGGTCTCTCCCCGTTTTCTCCGATCCAAGCCTTAGTATCTTCTCTTGAGTCGGGTTCAAAAAAAAAATCCTTGTTTCATCACGTGTGACAATCTTACTCGATCTTCTCTGGTCACTCTTTTCATATTTGGAGAGTACTTGTTTGGCAATTTCAACTCGAGTCTATTTTTGATCAGCATTTAACAAATGCGAGACCCATTTTGAACAAACATTTCTGAGCTTCAACTGATTCTTTAATATATTAAAAACAGTTGACTGATTATTGCCAGTGATAATAGAAATATAGTCCACTGTCTATCGAGCATCTTCATCAGTTGCCCACTTCACAGCAGCCACTTCGCGCTTACCAATCACAGACAACGGTCTTCCAGAACGATGGTCATCATCTATGGATTCGCGACCATCTTTGAAACGATGAAACCACCTCAATATTGTAATAGATGACATAGAATGACATTCGTAAACTTTATCTAAGTCTGCCTTGATATCGGTCAGAGAGTACACTAAGAGCGCCCGGATTTTACAGTATGATGTTTGCACAGTACGAGGGAGAATTGTTATTTTTCTACATTTTTAGGTCACTGTCATTTACCTATCTTACGTCACACGCGTATATCTGCAGGTGTCCGACGTACTGCACATGCAGCTGGTGATCATTTTATAGAACGTTATTTTGTCTATCGATCGGCGTTAAATTTATTGAATTTATTGACAAATTCAAAGAAACAAAAAGTTATATCAAAGTATTCAGAACTTTTGAAATAACCCTCTGATTATTATTATTTTTTTTTTTTTTTTTTTTTTTTTTTTTTTTTTTGAGATTTAAATTTTGCTCGATCGAAACTCACAATATATACGAAAGCAACCCGCGTCATTATATTTACTGCATACTGAAAGGAAAAACAACTGTACAGTTCTAGCCAAATCAATACTCGTATGTCCTTAACTTAACGCCTGGCCCCCCTTACACCAATGATATTTGGGAATTTAGGCAACCATCGGATACGCGAAAACAGGAATGCACAACAGGAAAAACTATAATGTATCGCTATGTGACGAACACGGGTTTTACATGATAGCTTTCCTGTCAAAACATGTCAGTTGCCTTAATGTGTGCGTGATAGATAGACAGAGACAGAGAGATCAAATAAATACCTTATATACTCGCGTATAAGCTTGATCCAAATGCTAACAACATAGTCCCTGATCTGCCGTCGCATTATGCGACGGTAGATCTGGGTCTATGCAGTTTGCAGTTGGTATTGCATTATACGCTAGCATATATGGTAAATAGACAGCCAATCAGATAGAGAGATCGAGTAAGGTAAACAGACAGCCAATCAGATTGAAAGATCAAGTAGGTAAATAGACAGCCAATCAGATATAAAGATAGATTAATATAATCCTTCATATATACATCGGTGTATTATAGGAAAATTTGTCCAGTGTCTGACGTACAATTCTGATCCAGGGGTGGAATTTTTCTATCCAACACGGTGCATAATGAAGAATTATGTTCCTACCATTCCTGAACGAAACATGAGGGTCCAAGTCAAAATGGCGTATTGTGAATACTAATGGAAGGTTCAAACAGCAAAACAACCATTACAAATTTACTCACGTTAATACCGAGCGTAAATTATTCTGTGTAAACTTTAAATGACGTTTAGGCATATATAAGTATTCAAAGAACAGTGGTTGAGACCGCTACGGTAGTATCAATACACATAGTCCGTATTGTGTACTGCAGATAACTTGCGCAATGATACAAATGTAAACACGTCAGAAATCAAGTCCAATCATATCAGCAAGATTAATTGAGATAGACAAAAAATATTGATATAGTCCTCGATTCAATTTTGATTTAGAATTGATTTACCCTTCATTAATAATAATGAGAATATGAAAACGTCCTGGTTGTGGCACACTAACTTCGACCGCTGCTCGTTTTAGTACGTTAATGTGTTGCAATTTATGTTTATCTTGATTATTGTGAAAGAATGTTTAGGTGATAATGGAAATCAGGGAGATGTTGCCACTTTGTATGGACTATGTTCGCAGTAACAGGTTATGTGATGAAAGAAAGCAGTTACGCAATGAAAGATATAGATATCCCTACTGGTGTTCTCCACTGGAAAACACGATCATGCAGATATGAATATGAGAAAAGCACAATTATACTCATTAGTTTTGTGCAATTTATTCTAGCAATTTCTTTTGAATTGTCTCCGTTCCAGTCGTGTTCATTTAAAGAATGAACATAATTTCAACGATATATCCCTGTCATGATTCTTTGCTTTATGCCGTGCAAACATTTTGTCCTATTTTCGGGTCTTAGTAGTATTTATTCTCTATGAAATTAATTTTTTTTTTAGCCGAATAGCAACCATTCTAATACAATGAGGCTCTGTACCAATTTGCTGGTAATCAATGCTGTAAACGCGTAATTACGAGATATGTAACTCGTCATTACAAGATACTTACTCGTAATTGCGAGATAGCCACATTAGAGGTACTAACTAGTAATTACAAGATGCTGACTCGCAATTACAAGATAGATGCTCAGTTTATATATATATATATATATATATATATATATATATATATATATATATATATATATACACTGTATATATATAACTATAACTCGGGATTAGACTAAGTCGTAATTACAAGATACAAATGATTTCTATGTGGTGGCACTGACTAGCGTATGCGGTATACAACCCATTCTCGTTCTTCGACACATTCTTTTGGTGGGGTGGGATGAGGGATAAATGTAGAATTCCGTTCCGTCACTTTACATGTATAATACTCTATACGAAAATTTGCTACATGTTTCATGATTTCAAAAGCCTCCGTTTAGGCATTCAGACCCATTATTCGTATTCAGAACTTAAAAAAGCAATTTTTTACAATATCTCATCACTCACACGGGTGCGAGGTTTTCATTGTCATCAGAATCTGACCACCCGAACTAATATATATTGACCGTCCACACAAACTGTAAAAGCACTGGGCGCGTCGTGTCACCTTACCACAATTAAGTATCACTGCTTCTTTTTAAATGTCTGCATAAGCGCCCCTCTGATCGAGATCTTGAAAACATATCTCTTATCTCTCTGGCATGTGGACAAATAAGATGTATGGATATAATTTACAGATGAGAAAAATGACACTTCACCACCAACTGAGATATCTTTCATGGCCATTCGACATCCAGTCTACCGATGTGATGTTCAAATGTGTGTTCAACGATGCAATAAAGTCGGAATGGAGTACTTACACAGAGTTTTATATACTTGTTCCATCTGTTATAGTATAATAAACATTACAAAATACAACGCGAAAAATGTCACAAATTTCTTGTATGAGGTCGCATCAAGTAATTTCTAAGCCTAAGAAATAATGACACTTCTCTGTAGGTTAGAAGAAAAAAAAATATGAATACGCTTTGCAAAGTGCATTATAAATGTTAGATACTATCATATGCAATTTAAATTATGTACCTTAAGGACAGAAATAAGACATTTTCGATTCAGAATAAATAGCTTTTAGTTAAAACAATAACCATTTTATACAAAGCTTATTAAACCATAACGAATATGGTTATTGGCTAATTAAAACTGGTTTACTTGTACCAGTACACAATCAATTGTATTGTAATCTTAGATTCAGGAATGAGATTTTTTCAGGTGCAAGCATTTTTTTAATATTTTTTTTATTGCGCTTCACATTCCATGTTTAGATTAAAGCACAAATCAGTATTCCCGGAATCTTATTATAAAAGTACATAAAGTGCAATCGCATGAATCGTTCTCTTATATTTTGTTGAAAGTGGCAAAAATGTGTTACGGAATTATATATATTTTTCCTTTTAATAATGGTATAGTTTATTAGTTTATGATCTCTATTCTTAGTCTAAACAGCTGTCGTCTCATGAGTATACATACGGTATTTTTTCTATCGATATTTCACCTAGTTGCTTGTAGCTTTAGTCATGTGACGTATTTTCCGCGCGCGAGATAATGAACTTTCGACCTAGTTTAGGAGTAAACATTATATTGACCAGGAATTATAGTTTAAGGTCACATCCGAAGAATGAATCGTGTTTACTAGAAGGAAATTATTTTGAAATACCCAGTTGTTTATCGAAGACGTAGTATGGGTTTTTATTTCGATTCTGCGCATTAAGGATATATATATATATATATATATATATATATATATATATATATATATATATATATATATATATATGTGTGTGTGTGTGTGTGTGTGTGTGTGTGAATTATAGCAGGTATTCCACATTCTTCATTGTTACATTTGAATAGAGAGGATATAATGAAATTGGTTCAGTTTGTGTGTGGGATATTCTTATTTGGAGATTTATTTATTATTAATACAGTACATTTATGATTCAGACTGTCTTTAATCTGAATCATTATACAGCTCCGTGGAATTATCGGAAACATTTCTAAAACTTGTGAGATTCCAGATTCACAAGGATTATTTGGATATAACTTAATCTTATCAACATATTAGCACATTGAAGGCTATTTCATTCGGAATAATACATTCGGAATAGTTGGACTAACTTCCGGAACAGTGAACTTTAAAACAATTTAGGACTTTTAAGGATATTCTATATTGTAAGTTATTTGTAATTCTTTCACTTTAATTGTTTGTTGAAAGATTTTAATCTTTTCCTCATATAAAATATTTATCTTATTAAGTGTTTTAATTAATCATTCGTTTATGAAGATAATTTACATTTATCAGGTGTTTTTGAATTCAATAAAGGTTTATTTATGATAGATTGATTAGTAAATTAACGGAAACACAAGAGCCTCATTTTTGACAGCGGATGGTAATTGATTAAGGAAATTATATTGTAATAAACAAATAGAAGATAATTGATATTTCGCTTCTTTATCTTTCATGCAAAGTACGTGACAAGTTCTACATGATATGATCGTCTAAAATATAAGCTACCAAAGACAGCATGTGCATGTAATTTATCACCTCATTTTAAATTAACCGTACCATGTGTATATTATGTATGCATGAGGTTTAAAGACTCATCAGCACTATCCTGGCTACATAGTACCAAGATGTCTATATTACAGCAATATGTTCGTCATTTGGATGCTGATCGAATGGGTCCAATTTTAAGCAAAGGACGCTCTTATTACTGGCATTCTGCCGAAAGACAAAGGCCTTAGTTCTAACAAACATGGACACTAATTGAGTGACTGTTGCATCTGATGAAGTGGTTGTAATCTAAATGCAAATAGGAGAAATTCTGCTTCTTTAGTCTAACTGATTTATGCCATTCTGATTGCTATTACTGGGACAAAGAATTACCTTAGCTACTGTACACTAATACAACATTTGTGTTCAATTTCATTCACTGAAAGTTAAGGGTATGGCTGTTGATATTTATGCTAATATGTCAATGGAATCATGAAGCTGTACAACTTTATGCATTTTTATCATATGCACACGACTCTTATCTGCATATATTCTAGTCAAGTTCAAAAGAGCAATTGAAATTTACCGGCATTCTTTTGACGAAGAGGTTTCATTTACTAAAATTATATGAACATGTACATCTTGCATTGTCAAATATATATTGCTGAATGTTGGCTCGTGGATGATGGCCATACAAATATATATATAGCTGAAGGTTCGCTCGTGGTTGATGGCCATACACATATATATATATAGCTGAAGGTTGGCTCGTGGTTGATGGCCAGACAAATATATATAGGTGAAGGTTGGCTCGTGGTTGATGGCCATACAATATATATATATATAGGTGAAGGATAGCTCGTGGTTGATGGCCATACAAATATATATATATATATATATATATATATATATATATATATATATATATATATATATATATATATATAGCTGAAGGTTGGCTCGTGGTTGATGGCCATAAACATGTATATATATATATATATATATATATATATATATATATATATATATATATATATATATATATATATATATGTATACCTGAAGGTTGGCTTGTGGTTGATCGCCATACAAATATATATATATATATATATATATATATATATATATATATATATATATATATATATATAGCTGAAGGTTGGCTCGTGGTTGATGGCCAGTCAAATATATATAGCTGAAGGTTGGCTTGTGGTTGATGGCCATACAAATATATATATAGCTGAAGGTTGGCTTGTGGTTGATGGCCATACAATATATATATAGGTGAAGGTTGGCTCGTGGTTGATGGCCAGCCAAATATATATAGCCGAAGGTTGGCTTGTGGTTGATGGCCATACAATATATATATAGCTGAAGGTTGCCTCGTGGTTGATGGCCAGACAAATATATATAGCTAAAGGTTGGCTCGTGGTTGATTGCCACTATTCTTTCATATTTATATACATGTCTCAATGTAACAGAAAAATTAAATAAAATTCAATTATATAACATGAAATTAAATCGGATATAATACATTATAGAAGTCAGTGCCGAAGCTTGGGTACTTATGATTTGTACGAAAGGTTGGTTCGTTGGTTGTTATGGGTTTAACGCCATTTTGCAGCACATGATAGGCTATACATGGCAGCCAGTATATCTGGTGGAGGAAGAACCCGAGAAAACGTCTGGAAGCTACTGGCAACCACCGACCCACGGGAAGCTACTGGCAAGCTTTCTCACATACCCACGTTGGCCGAGCCAGAGACTCGAACCCACGCGGACAGAGGTGAGATGTCAGTGATCTGTAAAGGCGAGCGCCTTAGACCATTCGGCCACCCGGGGCCCCTGTACGAAAGGTATATTAAACAAATGCGAAGATGGCATAAAGTAGCATGCTTCCCATGTGAATTTTGGCAAGAAGCTGCATTGACATGAGTACCTGAGTATCCATAGCTGAGAGAGAGAGAGAGAGAGAGAGAGAGAGAGAGAGAGAGAGAGAGAGAGAGAGAGAGAGAGAGAGAGAAAGGTGCCAAAATAAAAATTGACATGTTCGTTTCACAGTCTTTCAACAATCTGCTTCCCAAATTACATTGGTAAACGCCGCCCCTGCCTGCACAGATTGTTTGATCCCGAGGTCAGTCTAGTTTTGAGTTGTGAAGGAAGCAATTTCTTGATGAATTTTGACAAAATAAAGTCAATAACTAAACAATTCAGCGTTGAAACCTTAAAATATGTCCCTATACTTGTTTGTGTATTTCTTGGAAAATGAGGTAAAAACAAAATCAATCATTTCCACAAAATTCTCACAAATGTTTATCTTGTTGTGGCAGTCGTATTTCGAGAGAAGCGAGAACGCCATCTTGGGAGCAGTTTGCCTTTTCTGATAAATAGGTTCCAGGACTTTTCTGCGAGTACTTGGTTCTGCAAATGAAAATATCAAAGTAAATTGCAATCATGGGCTACATTTAAGCAGTATGCTATATAAAGTGCACATGGTATAATTGAAATAATCTCACACTGATTTTGTTTTCAAAGGCCTATAGAGCTTGAAATGAACATTTAATGCACGCAAAAAAATGGTTAATCTTCTGGATCAAATAATTTTAATTTGTCGCTTTCCCATGACACACAGAAATATGATTCCAAAGTGATGACTACCATTCGAAGTAAAAATAACGTTGGCAAACAATTTAAGGGTAACAGTGCTATACTTAGTAACAACTTATTGAGGTAAGATACTCTTTAGCTTTGCAAAGATCCACAAAAAAGATACCCAAATTTTCCCTCTTATTTTCCCAGTAATGTTTATCAGTTTTCTTACTGCCATACGCACTAAATATGACATTGATTATAATGGACTAAATTTGTACTTTATATACAGCAAACATAGTGATGTAAAAACTTGTTAGAGTAAGAAAATGTTATGTTTATCTTAACAATTAACATCAGCTCCACAGAATTACCTATAACTCCATCTGTTATTTGTCATTTGGGAGCGTACTTCATCAGCTCCACGGACTTTGTCATTTGGGAGCGTACTTCATCAGCTCCACGGACTTTGTCATTTGTGAGCGTACTTCATCAGCTCCACGGACTTTGTCATTTGGGAGCGTACTTCATCAGCTCCACGGACTTTGTCATTTGGGAGCGTACTTCATCAGCTCCACGGACTTTGTCATTTGGGAGCGTACTTCATCAGCTCCACGGACTTTGTCATTTAGGAGCGTACTTATTTTCTACACAATTTAATTGTCGATATCGCTTGTGTCACTCTCTTGATTTTAGTCACTTTCATGGGAACGGTTCAAACTTTTATCACGTTGCTGTCGGACTTCTGGAGTCCTTTTCGGTCTTAGTCCTTTAGTGTTTTGTACGTCTGTTTTAAAACGAAAACTTTACCGAAAAAGGAAATACTTACAACACATTGTACTCCACGAGGATATATGACTAAATGATCCATTCTCTTTATTTGATTTATTAGATACGGGTACTTTTGGGCTGGTTTTATTTCTTGAAGTAAAATAGTACTTCCCTATTAGACTGACTTTCTCCGCTTCATACAAGAAAGGTCGGCTCATATAGGACGATGATTTACCCGGCAGATACGTTGTAAATTGAACAGTGTTCCAGACAATATTTGCCTGTTTTTGTTTGCTTAATTGAGGAGAAAGGTTGACTGTAATAGGAGAATAATGTACCCGGCACGTGCAACGTAAAAAGAACTGTGTTGTATCCAACAAGAATATATTTGTATCGATGATATCATGTCTCCTTTCCCTTTCCGTTTTCACTGCATGCGTAGGTAAGGTGAGCAGTTTTGAAACAAAATGAGTAATCTAAAAACAAATGACATTCATTTTCTTCAAATAATTAATATCATCTTCTCCTTGGACAGCCTTCTCAAGACGGACATAGATTGTATAGAGCATGTGAGACAGACATGGATTGTATAGAGCATGCGAGAAAGACATGGATTGTATAGAGCATGTGAGACAGACATGGATTGTATAGAGCATGCGAGACAGATATGGATTGTATAGAGCATGTGAGACAGACATGGATTGTATAGAGCATGCGAGACAGATATGGATTGTATAGAGCATGTGAGACAGACATGGATTGTATAGAGCATGCGAGACAGATATGGATTGTATAGAGCATGCGAGACAGACATGGATTGTATAGAGCATGTGAGACAGACATGGATTGTATAGAGTATGCGAGACAGACATGGATTGTATAGAGCATGCCAGACAGACATGGATTGTATAGAGCATGCGAGACAGACATGGATTGTATAGAGCATGCGAGAAAGACATGGATTGTATAGAGCATGCCAGACAGACATGGATTGTATAGAGCATGCGAGACAGACATGGATTGTATTGAGCATGCGAGAAAGACGTGGATTGTATAGAGCATGCGAGACAAACATGGATTGAATAGAGCATGCGAGAAAGACATGGATTGTATTGAGCATGCGAGACAGATATGGATTGTATAGAGCATGCGAAACAAACTTTGATTGTATAGAGCATGCGAAGATACACCAGACACTTTACAGGTTTGAATTCTGGAATTTTTATTTAAATTTGTTTTTAATCCTAGAAGCTACAATTAGGGGCTTTACGCGAGCTAAAGAGAGTTTTCAAACATATTGTAGTTTGATTTAACCAGCGATCCTTTTACTTTTGGCAAAGAAAGCCAGAAACTGTTCACCACCGACCAATCCTATCGAGTTATCGCTAAATGATACATTTTCCAGTGGAGGGTACTACTAACTATTGGCAGAGTAGTCCAGTAACAACTCTGTTTCGTTCCATTTCATTTTAAAGTACCAGATTTATTCATATTTTGAGGCAATATCAGTATATATTGGAGAAAAAAAACTGTTTGCACCAGTCTATTAATAAATATCTACGAGTAATTTATGAAGAACCTGGTCTTTTTTCGTTAGTATTGACCAGGTGTAAACAACGCTTTAAGTTTCTTATATCCTAGATGTTAAATTAAAAACGTGTCACATTTAAAATTCTTTACACTTCTGATGCACGTGGACACAAATTTTGTGGACAGTAGATCTGTTCAAGGACATTTTGTACAAGCTTCTTTTTTATTCTGATTTTAATGAAGGAGAATGTAAGTATGTAAGAGGAAGTGGAAGTGGGCGAGTTGGTTGGGGGGGGGGGAGGCGAGTGCAGGACTCACGGTACTTAATTCATGCAAGAATGGGAACCAGTCAAGAAATGGGCGAATATAAAATAGAGTATATATTGCTTTTAGATGGCCATGATTGGTTGATAATGAAACGTAACATTTCAGTAAAAAGATTCTTTTGAGAGCTTATCCTGTTTGAACTGAAAAAAGAGACAATGAGATTGATGAAATTTCAGTAATTTGACAAACTTGACTTTGGAACACTCATTACTGAAGTAGCACTGATTCTTTAGGTGCGGAATTGAAAACACATGTTTTAAACAAATGTAGATAAAAACAAACTGCCGCGGGAAACAGAAGCTTGCGTCACGGATGGGTCTATACCGAGAAATATAGTTTTGATCACGAACATTCAGAAATGTAAAGTTATTTAATTTTTAATATCATGGTGTTTCAGTAGGTTTACTATGGGAGTTGAATTAGTACCGTGAATCCTGCAACAACAACAAGAAAAGGAGGGGGGGGGGCGGCGCTTTTAATAACAATTGCAAGTAATTATCCAGAGAGTCTCTCAGAAACAACTTATGTCCTTATCTCCGTGGAAACTGTACAGACTGAAGTATGGATGGTCTTAATCTCATGAAACACTTAACACGATACCAGTTGCTTTCTAACATGTTCTGATATACAGAAAGTCACCAATTAGCATATATTAGTCATCTGTGCCCATTATCTAGGGTTTTAAGAGTTCCAAGCATTTCTTAAGATTCTAATGTACTGCAAACATACTTGTTAATGGTGTAAAAAGCACAACATGCTGGATAAATGTGCCGCATTTTGAAACTTAATTCCAGATAATTCACAAATTCCTTTCTGTTCTCCTGTTTTTGTGATATCATAGATTCCATTATACTAATAGGCCGTCTGTTGTGATAGGTAAGGTTAAAAAGGTCGTGTCAAATACCAGTTCTACTCGTTTAAATGTGGTGGGGTCAAAATCAAAGCAGACGGGTTCATGGTTTATAGTACTGAGGTAATCCGAATAAAGGATGGCCTCTAACTAGCATAACCAGGATGATCGTGTTTACATTTGAATCATTGATTGATTGATTGGTAGATGGGTGGACGTATTTATGGATGGATTAAAACGCTAGCCTAATAGATTCCCTTCACATAAGCAGTTTTGTCACCTGAGTGAAAAAAGAACAGAGCGCTAACTTCAGTTATTCCATCAAACTTGTATCTGCTTTTCTTTTTGAAAGTTAGACAGTACAATTTAAATTGTATTTGTATAGGTCACTAACCTTGAAAACGTATTACGCATGTGCAGTCAGGGTATTAAATGCTATTATAATAGATCAAATGATCTCAATTGCTTCTGTGTTTACCAGATTATTCACCCCTTTGATACTGACGAGTGCGAGCTCATAATACTAGAGTCTAATTCAATTGCTCAATCAGTGTTCCAGTCGGGTGTTCAAAGACCGATTAGACCCAAGTAGGATCACGAGGGCCGATGATAATTTTATGCTGCCTACAGTCCATCTGAGCACAAGAAAAAGCTTTTGCGTTTTTTGTTTGAGAAAAGTCTGGTGGAATTCTGATCATGACGGCATAATTACTGTACCTTTCACCAGCCTCAGTTCTGGCTTGATCGAGATCCTTAGGGAATTAACTTTTAGTGTTGTTATGACCACGTCTTGGAGTACTGTTTAGATAGATAATCGTAGCTTCATAAGGTGCGTTTAATTGCCCTTAAACTGAGTAAAAAGGGGCGATCAAAATTTCCTCAGGGACTCTTTGTGGTTGGTTGCGAGTGTCCATCTGAAAATAATGGATTTTCTTACCGAATTTGGTTTTGCGAAAGCGTACATACAATAAATCTCTTTCGTATTTTTGCTTTCTCACGTTTAAAGAAATTTCCAAAGAAGCAAACCAGGATGAAACCTTCCAGGTTTATCGAACATCAGACTTGATAATAGTTTATTGGATGCATTTCCTCTGCTCAACTCTGTACGTATATGAGTTTCTTTTCTACAAGTAAACCTCATCAATAAAAATACTTGAATTATATATTATGTAAATATGTATGTATGTATGTATGTATGTATGTATGTATGTATGTATGTATGTATGTATGTATGTATGTATGTATGTATGTATGTATGTATGTATGTATGTATGTATGTATGTATGTATGTATGTATGTATGTATGTATGTATGTGTATGTGTATGTTGGTATGTATGTATGTATGTATGTATGTAGGTAGGTAGGTCGGTCGGTCGGTAGGTAGGTATGTAGTAAGCCCAGAAGGCACATAGGACTACAAGTAGTAAGACAGATAGGCAGATAGATAAGTGTGTTGGCAGGTTGGTTAGCTAGAAACACTTTGGTTGATATATGCGTAGGTAGATTTACAATTTCAGCTTAAATAAGCTGTAATCACAGCCTTATATGTGACGCTTTTAAATTAGTTTTATATGCAAGAAGCCATTACCAATTAGTAATTTATGAGATACAGTTGTTTGGTTTTATGTAATCGAATGTGTTAATTTGTACAGAAATAAAGTTTAAGTTTCAAAAACAACAACATCAAAACCTACAGCAACAAAAACTCACATCACATTGTTACTGACCAGCATTCGGACATTCTGACCAACAACCACACCTACAACAAAAACCCACACATACTGACCAACAACCACACCTACAACAAAAACCCACACATACTGACCAACACACAGTTGTGAAAATTTAATGACAGAAAAAGATTGTAACATTTCTTTTTAAGATTTACAAATTTAAAAATAAATAAAATATTACACAATTTTTCGGACAAACACATAAAATCCTCCTATTACTGTCTTTGGGTCTGTATAATTGCAGGTGCGATGGTATATAGGTGTGTGTTTGTGTGTATGTATGTGTGTATTTCCTCTTGATAATGACAATAAAGAAATCAAGACATTGTTTTATTTTCACTTACGTTTGGTATTTGAAACTTAAATCACAACGAATTTCAATCATTTCACAAAACTCCATCGTTCTAATTTAGGGTCTTGCTTGGAATTTCTGAAATGGAATCACTTATTCTGTTTCTTCTTCTTCTGAAATCTCCTTTTTCTCCACCATTTTATCTTCCTTCGCTTACGTTTTGCGTCGAGGACAGTTTAAAGACCAGTATCCTTGCTTATGACATGTCTGGTTTCTTCGTTCTTAGGATAAGTAGTTAATATTTGTTGACTTTGTGGGCATTCCGTGGTCCAATGCCCTTGTTGTTCTTCGTCTTCACAGGTTGAAAGTCTAAGTGGAACTGATCTTACGTCGGGTCTGTCTTGTGTGTGTGTGTGTGTGTGTGTGTGTGTGAGAGAGAGAGAGAGAGAGAGAGATGAGTACAATCAAATAAAAGTTAGTATACTATAAGCGAATGTTATCATGAAAGATCACAAAATAATATATCGAAAAGACATGAGTGAAGCCACGCCCATGATGATGACGTTCTGTGTTGACGGACACAAATAGCTGTATGTACATCGATCGATCCGTATGTATCACTGCCACGACAGAGAGAGGGAGTGAAGATCGCCCAAGAGTAAAGGCTAATTCATAGCCAAATCAAAACAAAACAAAACAGGAAAGAAAAAATTGTATATGCTTGTGTTTATACGTGTATTTATGAAATACCCCCCCACACACACACACAGAAAATATATGTATTCACATTGTATTGATTTGAGAAAGTAGGAGAGATAAATATTGCATGTTGAGCCTGAGAAGGGGAAATATTAAACAAGTTTTGGAAAGAGCATGGAAAAACAAACAACAAGGCTCTTGAAGATTTTTTGTAAAGGTAGAAGTTCGCAATAATTTTGGAAAATATTAAAACTGAATAATTTATATTTCTCGCTTGCTTGTAAAAAATAGTTTCTTATATGCTCTTTCTAATATTTGGATCTGCAGCTGTGGCAATCCTGTTTTGATGTGGGGAAAATAGAAATTACCATTATTAAATTTTATGTCAGATAAAGTGTCATATTTATATTCGATTCCCTTATGTTTTTCACGGAATCAGACGAATGGAACAAGATTGCTATACTTTATCATAAAAGTAGGTCATACGTTTTTAAATTTGGCATTACCACCACCATCACCATGATCGAGAAAGTCAATATTACCTATAATTGAAAGTCGCACTGTAGCACAGTAGACCATGTATTGGTGTTGGTCAGTAGATGTGGCTATGGGCAATAGCTGTAGGTGCTGGTCAGTAAGAATGTGTGTTGGATTCAATGTTAAATTCTTATAAGGACCCAAAGTGTTACCCAATTTTTAAATTACCATCTCCCCACTCCACCCTCCGTACCGTCATCCTACATTAAATTACCATTGTGACTGAGTGACAGTTTTATGCCCAGTGTGACCCCATTAACTACTGACGGAATTTCTGTTTTAAGAGTTAAATATTAAATTGGCACATACGGTTATCGCAGGATTTGAAGCTTATACTTATATGGCTATAACATATAGTACGTCTCCACTCCTTGAAGACGCTCTGGTAAGTTTAGAACTATTGTTATGTTGACAAGAAGCTATTTATGGTGTTGTATAGTGTAACTACATGTCGCAAAAATTATTACAACTGCAGTGCCCATATTACTGGCACGTTGACTAATATCACCGAACATCATTCTTCTTTTGAACAGTACATGTTTTTTGACACATCACTTGACGACAAACGTAGAAGGTGAAAGAAAAGAAAAGAGCAGCATCAGTATGCTTTGATGACGTAATTATAAATCAGTGGTGGAAACAATATTGAGTATTTGAATATCTATTACACGAATGAATCTTAGTATATATGTATCTAGTCAGTACAGAGAGATGAACTTTGCTTTTTCTCTTGACTTTGACAGTACCAAGATTCACTAACATAGGTCTGAGAGTTAAGTCTAAACTTAAGATTTTGGACTGGTAAATTTTAAGTCAAATACATTTCAGCCAATCCTATTAACAGATTCAAGACTTAAGCTAAAGGCAAGACTTGAGTTTTATTTGTGAAAGTTCGACCAGGTCTCAAATCTCACCAAGATTGGTCTTAAGTTAAGTCTCGACTCAAGAAATTTGATTCGTCAATTTTAAGTCAGACTTAAATTTGAGCCAATGAGATCTCTGGATTCTAAACTTCAATTTAAGTTAAGACTTAAGTTATGTTGGTGAAACCAGGCCTGGACTCAGTTTCAACAACCTTTCTTAAAGTTTAGGTATGGACTCAAGATATTTGATTGGTAAAACTTAAGTCAGTCTATATTTTATCAAATCAGGCCCTAATTCCACTAATATATAACTTTAGGTTAGGTCTAGACTTAAAATACGTTGTTGGTCCATTTTAAGTCAAACTTAAAATCCAGCCAATCAGACCGCTTTGTTTATTTTGATATGATCAATGAACAGCGAATGAATACCGCGACGAGAGTTACAACCCTTGCATCTGATATAAACGCCTTAAAATAAGGATATCCAGAAAATGAAGCGTATTTTCCTTTTGATTAGTTTAGATTTTATTTCCTTTTTGACATAAATAGCTTTAACTAATTTTTTCTTTTTATTCTCCCTTTACAGTAATAACTCTCTTTCAAGTCTTATCTACTTTTTAGTAATACACGTACTCCATCCCATATTGATATGTCATCCATGCAAGAATTAGAGCATTTCGTTTCTTGTATATCTATTTATGTTTGTATTTATTTCTGATACCAAACAATTCTTGAATAAACATTGAAAATATTATGAAAAGTATAAATTTGGATTAATGTTCCTGTGTTTTGATCAATAGGGTAGTTATGAGTTAACTTGTTATTAACTTTTTAATATGAAACGAACTACGTTGACATGCATTGGGATAAAATAAGTATTGTCTATCCTAGTGTACAGTTGGATATCGTATATGTCACTGTATGGATATCGTATATGTCACTGTATGGATATCGTATATGTCACTGTATGGATATCATATATGTCACTGTATGGATATCGTATATGTCACTGTATGGATATCGTATAT
This sequence comes from Margaritifera margaritifera, assembly GCA_029931535.1. Taxonomy (NCBI): domain Eukaryota; kingdom Metazoa; phylum Mollusca; class Bivalvia; order Unionida; family Margaritiferidae; genus Margaritifera; species Margaritifera margaritifera. The sequence continues at coordinate 851,949 of JAQPZY010001236.1, read as the reverse complement.
GTCACTGTATGGATATCGTATATGTCACTGTATGGATATCGTATATGTCACTGTATGGATATCGTATATGTCAATGTATGGATATCGTATATGTCACTGTATGGATATCGTATATGTCACTGTATGGATATCGTATATGTCACTGTATGGATATCGTATATGTCACTGTATGGATATCGTATATATCACTTGTATTGATATCGTATATGTCACTGTATGGATATCGTTTATGTCACTGAATGGAAAGCGATTAAAAAATGTTTCTCATATGCTCTCTACTTTTCATGTATTCACTTAATGATTGGTCTAACACACATGCATCATCTTGGTAAAGAAAAACAAAACTGAACATGCAGTTCTGATGGTAAGCGGCATCTACCTGAACTACAAGATATGTAATTTTTCTATGACAAGCAGTTATGATACTTATTCTTCATATCACGTATGCTAAATTAACGTCATGTCATTTGTAGGGCGTGCTGAAAGCTTTTGGGCTTCACAATTCTTTCTCTACAATTAGAAAAAGATTTCTAAACTTGGAATGTGGGTAATTTATCAATCTTATGTCAAGCCCGACTTTAATTGCCTAATTTTGTTTGCAGTAATTTGATCAGGGGTAACATAATTCATTTAATTTTTCTAACCTCCGACAATTTGAATCTGGTAATCGAAAACAAACGAAAGGAAACATGTCTCCACAACTTGAGCAGTTACTGAAAGAACTTTGTAAATTACGATCGTATCGCTGTAAAACATATCAACATTTTAAACAGAAATAAAAGCTAATAAAGATGATTGTCTACAATCACATGTGTAGTCATTACAAAGAGGAGATGGGTACTCCTTTCCTCAAAGCAGAGGCAGTGGAAACTCTCTGATCCTTTCCGAAATTCGAGACTTTACGTGCCCACGAAAATGTAATTTTTTCAAGACCTCAAAAGTTGATACCCACGAAAATAAATTATTTCACAATAGTTCAGCACCGCCAAAGAAACCAATATAAAATGTATGAACTTTTTCTTTTAATAGAATTATATGCATTTCATTATCCAGAAGGGTATTCATTTTTAGGTGTAATTCGTGTCAGATTAGCAATATTATTGTTGTAGTGTGTGAATTCACAAACACTGATTTTAAGATCCCCCAGGACAACCTTGCCTTGACAAAACAGTGCTTTATTTACAAAAAGTGTATCAAACTCGGGTCATCCATATATAGCATAAATGGCATTTGAGCAAAACACAATGAAATTCTAGTTCTATAAGAAGACTACTTTATCACAGTTGCATATTTAAACTTAAGGGGTCAAGGAAGAAGTCATCTCAGGTATTACGAATATTAAAATCTCGACCTCACTTTATACAGAGTTTATGCGCTTTGTTAAGAAGAAAATAATAGAACCACCATTTAAAAGCGTATTGTGAAACCTCTCAAGTTTAACATGTACCTCATTAACCCCCAAGGCCTCTATTTAGAAGAGACATAAATTAGGCTTGTGTGCTGGGAATACCACAAGCCATCGAGTAATTACGAATATGAAAATTATCAAAGGGTCTAGACTATTAACAATGTGTTACTATTGGGAAAATTTTATTCAAATTTTGTAACGGACACTTGTTTAAATCAAAGGTTTTTCGAACATTTGTATTTAATTTCTAGCTAAAAATAGATCAATAAGTGACCTATAAAGAACTGAGCTGAATTTGTCATCATGCATCATAAAATATATTTTTCATCTCTCTTACAAATTGTTGTTGATAAGATATCAAAAGCGAAAAACTTGCTACCAGGATCAGTAGATACATGCATACATAATTAGGTGCTTATGTAAGTACAAAAAGACATATATGCATAACATACCATGACATAAGAACATAGATATATGCACGCATACAGACAGACAGACGGACAGAGACATATAGATTGATATATGCGACTGAATCTATCGAAGTGAGCCAGCACAATGGTTAGCACACATAAATGTATGCATACAGACAGATGTACTGACAGATAGATAGATAGATGGATATAAGTGTTATTGGATTTGAGATTGTTTTGGCAAAAACCCCATTGTATGAACAAAATGCAATACAAAACTAACGCAGTGAACCAAATTTGTAACGACTTTCCAGAGAAAGTATCTTTTGGAAGACTATCGTTCTCCACAATGAAAAAAAAAACAACACACACACACACATAACAGAAATGATAAAATGTGTACATTAGTAGAATCTAAAATATTGTCTTGGCCATACCACCACTACAACTACTACTAGTAAATATAATAATAATGATAATAATAATAATAATAATAATAAGAAGAAGAAGATGAAGAAAAAGAAGAAGATCATCAGCAGCAACAACAACATCAACAAAACACACTACTACTTCTCTTCCAAATAGTTGAATGGAGTAGTTTACTAATAACATTGCTTTCGCTCAGTAAATAATGTGTTCTTTAAATCATTTAAAAGCTTCTGAAAAATGTCCTCATGGTTTTACGACAACATTATTCTAGATATAACACTTTAGGAACTTAAGCGTGACTCATATGAAAATAATATATGGTGGAATCTTTCTGTCACTCTACATGAAAATAATATATGGTGGAATCTTTCTGTCACTCTACATGAAAATAATATATGGTGGAATCTTTCTGTCACACTACATGAAAATAATATATGGTGGAATCTTTCTGTCACTCTACATGAAAATAATATATGGTGGAATCTTTCTGTCACTCTACATGAAAATAATATATGGTGGAATCTTTCTGTCACTCTACATGAAAATAATATATGGTGGAATCTTTCTGTCACTCTACATGACTGCTAATGACGTAAACAACACTTTACTCTATATTACTTACACCTATCCTGTTGAAAATTTACTGACGTTAACCAAGTTATTTATATTTAAATAATAATTCTCCGAAAACTGATGGCTATAAAATTAACTGCACGTCAGCACAATACTGGCTATATGGTGCCAATTAAAAGTAATGCTCTAAAAGTGCAAAAATCGAGAATTGCCAAAAAAATAAAAATAAAAAATAAATAAAATAAAAAAATTAAAAAAATCCCCCCCCAAAAAAAACAAACAACGACACCCCCTCCCTAAAAACAAACAAACAAACAAAAAGCAAAAAAAAAAAAAAAAAGAAACATTCAGGAGGATAAAGATTCCAAAAGAGACATACGCATTAAGTACTAAACGATAGAAGTTAAAAGGTAAAGGTGTTAAAAATCTGTCAAAGGTCAATAAATTTAAGATAAAGGTAAAACATGTAAAATCGTTAAAACATATAGTCAAACTTTGTTATATAAACCACATTCCCTCAAAAAGTGCAAGATTTTCTCTGGTGATAGATCATCATAAAGTTTCTTCATTGAGTTCGTATCAAAACACTTCAGTCTCACATGGTAAAAACGTAGACACTCTGGACAAGAATGTGTTTCACTGGCAGGGTATGCAATCTGGTCGAAGTTCACCCTTCAAGAGATATATATGAATCAGGTATGTGTGTCCGACACGTGATCACTACAATACCACCACAGCTCTCTTATGATGGATTTGATGTTCTTAAGCTTGATTGTAGAGTTTTCATTTAAAGTAATATGCCAGATATGACGAACATGCTGATTTATATAATATGTTAAGCCAGTATATGGAATCTTCCATTCTAAACAGATGACTGCAGGGGAGCTTTGGCTGCTTTATCTGTTTTTTCATGACCCCTAGTATCAATGTGGCTAGGCAGCCAACAGTACATACTGCTTTTTTCTAAGCTGTATGAGCACATACTGTTTTTCTGTGATTTCGGATATAAAGTGTGGTCAAATTTAAGGTTTTCTAAGGCTTTCAACTTGGAAAGGTAATTTAAAGATATGACAACATTTGTTTTTGGGAGGTTTTAATGTAGTTCAAAGATCTGAGTATGGCTGTAATTGCAGCTGTACAAATGGAGGTTTTATCCGGTAATCGTTTCGAGATGGTGCCACAAGTTCTGACTTCATTGAATTTACTCTTAAATATAGAAGTTTGTAATTGTTTCAACATGAATGTTTACTGGTTCTTGGTGGGGACGAATTCCTATGCCCAAAGATTGAATATAATTTGGTTTCTGAGTTTCGTAGCATTTTGCAGAGCCAGTTTCGTTCGTCTGAGATAAAGTGATGGTTTATTTATTTCAACATAGAGGCTTTCTGAAGGGGGGAGGTTCTAAATGACCCCAGACAAGATCGAAGTAAATGATTGCGTGTCGGATCAAGCATCTGCAGGTAAGATTTACAAGCTGATCCCTATGCAGTCGAGCTCTTTCTAAAGTCCTGTACAGTCGGAGCAAGACCTTCCAATCTGCTCCCAATCTTTATTTGCCACGACTCGTATTACTCCCAGGAGTTTTGGAAATTTATCTCTGAGATACCTAATATACACAAGAAAAGTTAGTTTACGGTCAAAAATAAGTCAAACATTTTGATCTCCTCCACAACAGGAATACGGGAACAGTCAAGATAGAGTTTTGGGTCATGAATTCTATGTAATCGACAAAAGTGCATGCAAACAGTTTTAGATTTCGAAAAAATTTGAACCCATTTTCTTCTGTCCATTTCTAAACTCTATTTAAACAGTCCATGGGTTAAGGTATTTCGCTATGTCGTTAATTTTGATACTGAAAAGGATGACTGACAATATGCTACCGTGAGGTACACCCGTATCCTGATGACAAACATTTGGGCAAGATGGGTTGACACCCCATCGTGCAGTTCTTGTAAAAGGGCAATCGAAAGGACGAGGGACCACAGACATGGTGTTTGCAGCTCATCAACTCCGGGAGCAGTGTCAGGAACAGAACTCCAACCTGTACACGACATTCATCGACCTGACAAAAGCCTTTGACACAGTCTTGTGGGCCTCTGGAAGATCATGTGAAAAATGTGGTTGCCCAGACAAATTCATCGTAATGGTTTGGCAATTCCATGATAGCATTCTCGTTCGTGTCGTGGACGACAATGAGTCACCTATGGAGTCAAGAAATGCCTAATCTGAGTCTGACATGCATAAGAATATAGACCATTTCTCTTTAGCTTGTGACAATTTCCGTCTCACAATCAGTATCAAGAAGACAGAGGTGATGCACCAACCTACACCAGCCTTACGTAGTACCTATCATCACAGTAAATGGCCAAACTCTCCTTGCAGTGGACAAGTTCACCTATCTCGGCAGTACATGGTCACGTGCAGTCTACAGCAATGATGAAACCAACGCTAGAATTGCTAAAGCAAGTATGGCCTTTGGTATACTACGCGCAAATGTGTTGGAGCGCCGAGGCATCAGTCTGCAAACAAAACTGTAGGTCTACACTCCATTGTGTTGCCGACCCTGCTGTATGCATGCGATACCTGCACGGTGTGCAAACGCCATGCCAAGAAGCTGAACCATTTTCACATGGGCTGCCTGAGGAAACTGATGAGGATAAGATGACAGGACAGGGTCCCAGACAATTCGGTTCTCACACAGTCAGGACAGGGTCCCAGACACTGAGGGTCTCACACGGGTAGGCATTTTCTAAATATTGACACTCTGCTGATGAAATCACAGTTGAGATGGGCAGGCACGTCACCAGAACGTCAGAAGAGCGACTACCAAAGAAGATCTACGGTGAGCTGAAGAAGGTATATTGATCTCAGGGTAGTCAGAAGAAACGCTTCAAAGATTCCCTCAAGTCATACTTGAAACATTTCAATATTGACCCTGAATCTTGGGAACATCTCGCACAGAATCGCTGCACCTGGCGCAGTCTCATCTAAACTGGAGGTACAGAATTTGAACTGACGAGAATGACAGAGGCAGTGCAGACGCGCGAACAGCGTAAATCTCAGAACTGCAGCACGTCCTCTATTGATCAAGCAACCCCAAGCGGTATCTGCTGTCCAGTGTGCCACAGACAGTTCAGAGCACAAATGGTCCTGATCAGCCACTCACGTACTCACAGAAACCAAACCAGTTAGTGATGTCATGGTCATCTTGGAACTCGAAGAACGAACAAGAACATTCTACCAAGGTGTAGATTGACATGTAAACTAAACTACCAAGGTGTCCCTTTTGAAAATCTTCCAGTATTTGTCTGTTTTCTTGTTATGACAATATATTACACGTGTTAAGTTATTTCTGTATCCTATGTATATTTCCATGTGGAGAAATAATGAAGTTATGTGACAAGTTTTCTTAACCATATATATAGAAACATAACGGTGACAAAGGAAAGCTGAAATATTTTGTATGTGCGAATCATTTGATTCCATTTTCAAGACTTCTAGATTGCCCTCAGAATATTCTTGTGACCAACAATTTTGAATTTTTTTAAAACTCCAAACAATGCTGTCTACTACTCTATACCCGTTTATAAGTTCGTTCCTGTTTAATATTTTTAAAAATATAAATATGAGAACTTTGCATATTGATGGGCATATTGGCTAGTTCTTTCAGACGCGGGATTACGTTGCTGAAAAGTTCCCCTACAATACCACCACCACCAGAACAATACACACACACACGCCAGCACACAAAACCGCAACATTTAGTTATTATAGCGTAATTTTACTTTGTACATCAGGATGCGTACAAAGAATAGTGAGTTTGTATAAAAATTGCGCTATGGCATTGCTTATTTCTAAATTTCGATCTAACGATTAGTTCATTAAATTTTCTTTAACTCCCTCTGCTTCAAGGATCATACGTTTTTTTTAACCTTCCTAATTTCGCTAAGTCGTTCGTGGAATTTGATCGTAACTAATAAAGGTTAAAATAAACCTACATAAATTATGAATGAATGAATCTTTGTCATATCATACGTATGGCTGCGGACTTATTAATTTTTTTCCCATTAAAAGTATTCGCTTAGATACGCATATATTTGTCGTACTGACAGGCCCGCCGAGAAGAGAGGGCGGGGGGGGGGGGGGGGCAATTGCCCAGCGGCCTGGCGATTTCTAAGGGGCCCGTCGTCAACTCAGTTATAAAAAATAAATTAATCTTTGTAGTCAATATTAAAATTTGTTCCTTGCAAGAGTCTAAGTTATGGTAGATTACACAGGTTTTATATGCATAACTGAACACAGGTTTTTATATAATAAAAATTAAACTAGTTTTGGGGCCCTTGACTGCTCTGCCCAGGGTCCTGGAATTCCTGTCGGCGGGCCTGCATACAGATATAAAATAGAGTGTACTTTCTTGAGAGATTAGAATTGTGACAAAAGAATTCTTAACATTTCTTATTTTATTATTTTCATCCAAAACAATATTGTTCTTCCAATTGACATTTGAATCACTCCACCAATGGAACAGGTTTTACTCTCCCTGTTCTAACACACAATGTTACTGAAATATATATAGTATATAAATGCTACATAGGGTCTATCCCGTTCACGTTTTATCAAATCAAGCACGCCTATCTATCATGTTAACATACATGAAGACGACCAGGACAAAAAAAAAATTTAATTGCACATCTGGTCCTCAGTGATGTACAGGCTGCCGCCACGGTTATTGTATTTCTAAATCCGCTAAAATGTTACTAACCATGAAATCCCAATTATTCTTTCCGCTAAAGGACGATTTCCAAATATCTGCAAGTGTGTCATATTGAACGAAGCATTTAAATGCTTCAGGCAGTTAAGCCATAAATTATTGCAAGCTTTTGATTCCATTTTTACAGTGACAGGATACCTTTCCGCCCATGTTTCGTGTGCCGTTAAAGCATCATATTGTTTACCATAAGATTAGCTGTATGTGTTCCCTTAAAAAAATGTGTTGAACTTAAATATGGCGCGAAAAGAGACTGCATTCAGACTATATTGTGTTTTACTTTTATATACCTTCTTTCTGCGTCACAAGCATGGTTACGGTGCCATCTTCTAACAGCGTTATTGTACAATTGAAAATTATTTACCCGTGAAAGTTCAGCATCTGACAAGTACAGGATCTGAACGCGGATACATTTCTGAATGTTCAAGAACTTTTGAAATCTTTCATTTTAGAAACAAAACAAACAAAAGATTCGAAGTAATTAGAGAATGGAGATAATACAGACATAGCTAAGTGGAACATGTCATAAGTAAAAGCAATTAAAAACAGCCAAACTCTCATTATCAACAATGAAAACTGCTTATCTTAACAACAGAAACAGCGTATTTTAGCAACGAAAAATGCGTATTTTAACAACGAAAAATGCGTAAATGTAAACTGAAATCTGGGTATTTTAATAACGAAAAGGTCATATTTTAATAATGAAAACGTCCTATTTTAACAACGAAAACTTCGTGTTTTAACAATGAAAACGGCTTATTTTTAATGAAGATTTTATTGTGATACATTTTTAGAATAGCACAACTGAGGAACAACCAACGTCTTCAACTTTAAAAAACAACTGATTAATTTTGCCGAAGAATACATTCATAACCAAAACAACAATTATACACGGTTTATGAGGAAATACTGATTAATGAATGAATGAATGAATACATGAATGAATGAATGAAAAGATGAGGCTAGATGATCCTATTTATCTATCTATCTATCTCTGTCTGTCTGTCTGTCTATCTATCTATCTATCTATCTATCTATCTATCTATCTATCTATCTATCTGTAGAACAACATCGTTGTAATTGAAGAATTTATAAAAGAGGAATTCGTTTCAAGTAGAAATCGAAATGGTTGCCCACCTCATACTTTTATATCTCAATGTGATGCCTCCTCAGATCCGTTGAATTGTGAAGTAGCCATTGACATGAGCTTTTTATGTAGGAAATCACTATGTGGAAATATATGGCATAGTTTTATACTTGGCCAATAACTGAGAGGTTTCGAATACATCCAGACTGGTTCCCAATTGGATTGAACCCTAATTGGAAGTCCTAATTGCCGATTAAATGAATCAATTGAGTGCCGTTTCCTTTCCCACTTCCTACCTGTGTATAAACCAGTCACAGATAATTGCTGCTTTAATGATAATATTTTCTTGAAATAACGGTAATTACAGAAAACGATACTAAATCTAGTTGATCTAATTATGGTGTTACCCCAACGTCAGTGGAGTATATAAGGAAATAGTCTTGTTACCGTTGATTGATTGCCGTCCGGCACGAATAGATCTTAACTTCTGTGGTGGGAAAACAAAGCGAACAAAGCGACTTTTACGTGGTAAAACACTGGGTATGTTGGATGTGCTACGTTCATGGAGACTTATATTACATGCTGGTGGCTATAAAGGCTATCAGCCATATGATATTATATATACATGATGCCCTAACTAACTTCTAATTAGGTATGATGTATATATGTGGTAAACCAATTAGGGATAATTCAACGGAAATTTTAAGGCAATGTGTCAAATTTGTAACAAGATTTATTAGCTGTAATGTGTATATACGAGCTAGATGTAATTCTACTCACATTAAATTGATGTATCAAGTTCTATTAATACACCTAAAATAAATATCTTAATTTTAGGGGTTTGTATGAAAATATTTATGACTTATTCACGGTTATTTACTCTAAATTATATGTCTGGAGAAGCAGCTGAAACATAGTGTTCAGAAGACATTAAAAGGGGTCTCAGTAGTCGTTAGGTATTGGATAATAGTTTAGTAAGACCTGCAGAAGGTAGAGAAGTGCAAACCAATTTTAAAGGATCAATCGTTGTGGAATTCGCGTTATAATGAACATTCTCTACACTCTGACACACACACACACACCACAACACCCCCAATATATATATATATATATATATATATATATATATATATATATATATATATATATATATATATATATATATATATCACCTAGCTTTTTATGTACTTTGGCAAAAATCCAATCGATCGTGCTCTTATCGCAAGAAGGTCGGGACAAGGTCTAAGGAAAGGACTCTAGGTGCACGAGATATCAATCACTGATACCCAGCTGTATGTATTAACCTACTGGATACTGGATTTCTATTTAGAGATGCCAGGTATACTCAAGAAATTATTATTATTTATAGCTATATGGTTTTGATAAATAGCTATTTGTTTCATCATAAAACCCTGACCGACAGTTATTATCTTGTGAAATTTGTAAATTCAGTGATTTTCTTTCAATAATAATAATAATAATAATAATAATAATAATAATAATTATTATTATTATTATTATTATTATTATTATTATTATTATTATTATTATTATTATTATTATAAAAGCTTTATTTAACAAGGGTAACTCAATTCGTTACATAATAAAATCAATCTACATTGAAGCCCTCTAATGTGTGTTTTATTTGTAAAGATTCATCTCATGATCTGTATTTTGTCGGAAATGAGAGCGCGACCCAATGATTTAGCATGTATTATTTTTCCACGTTTTCACGAGCATTGGAGGAGCCGCGCGATCACTCAGTAGCTTTCGTGCGCTACTCGCAACCAGAATGTTCTGAAAGCAGGCTCGGTCGGTCGCCGTGGTTTGTCACTTTTTTTCCAATTGCCTTTTCTAATAAATCGTGTAGGAATTCAACAACACTAAAAAGTTGTTCTAGCGCACTAGCTCAGCGAACTGAAAATAATAATTTGAAAGTTTTTACACAACATCAATGATTGCACAAAGCTGCATTGTATTGAATTCAACAGTTCCAGAGAGGTGATATAAATATTTTATGAGTTAAACCTGGAAGCAGCAATGTCGGTATCAAGAGACAATGCCAATTTCTTATAAGTCTGGAGGGGATAAAAGTGTGCTGGAAGCTAGTGAAGTTACAAAATAAAGTACAAGAGAATTCAAATGTTTATTTCAAACATAAAAGATCTACTCCAATGTTTCTGAAATTATTCAGATTTACGGAATACTTTCGATGATGATAACATCGAGATATATTGCATCAAGATGGTTAAAATAGTGAAGTATGAGCAAGGAAAACATTACGTATATGATGTGGGAAAATACATATATTTGTATTCGACTAAATTTACAATTTGAATAGCTAGTGAACTTTCAAGGTCAATCCACAACGATTCAACGAAAACAGAAATATAATTTTGGAGGACAAAGTTAGATTTAAAGCAATACATTGTGACTAAGTATATGAAGTAGTTGTGTTAGAATCAGCCAAAGCAATGACAAAAGTGGACATAAATCTGAAATCATTCATACCTTTGAAAGCCCTGAACAATCGTTGCAAATTGCTGAAAATAAAAGTTCCGATTGTAGAAGGTAGTTCTGATGGCTTGTTGTCAACATCTACAGACAATTTATGAAGCATATTCTCTGGATGTTTACACTTCTTTTTAACTGACTGACAAAGAACAGTGTTTAGAACACTCTTACTAAACTTCTGAAAGGTCCGATGCTTATACAAATATAAATCAATCAAGAGACCAAACAAAACGGGGAAAAACAAATTAAAATCCACTGAATTGAAAGAAATGTCAACTGGACCGTCTACCTATATATTAAACAGGGAAGTGAGAAAAGATTTCCCTGCAAAAGAGTTTATGTTAGTCACGCGGATGACTAATGACAGGCAGACATTATTGACTTGCCAGCATATAAAAAGACAAATAACGAATACAAATACATTTTGACAGTGATATATATTTTCTTGAAATAGTATTGGGATGTAAAAGCAAAATCATAAATGGGAAATGATATGCAAATAGAGAAAGCCTGAAAACATATCGTCTGATGAAGGACCATAGTTTTACAACACGAAAGTAAAAGAACTGTTAGAAAAGGAAAATATTTCACTCGTGTCGAATTACTCATACAAAATGAAATTTGTAGTGGAAACTTTGACAGGACTTTAAAAACTAGAATGTGGAAGTATTTAAATCAAAATGAAAGCATAAAATAGGTTGATATTTTATCAAAGCTAATTACGGGATGCAATAAAACTGATCACAGATCAATATACATCACTCCTGTCAAAGCATCCAAGGACGAAAACATATCAAAAGAATCGTTAAACCCGTTTAGTTACCTTATAACATTTACAGTTAAAATACCTGAATCAGCCAGAATTTCGAAAGACAAACAATCTTTGCAAAGGGCTACCTTTCTATCTTTATTGAAGCTACATTCACAATCAGTCAATTAATTTTAGATGATCAAGTCCATTTACAAACTGGAAACCTTGAAGTAGGAGATATAGAGGACCTGACCTACGAACAAGAGTTATCTCTGTATGACACATTACATATACAAAGTTGAAATGATTTTTAAAAAGCAAAACGCATGAACGGCAAAGTGTATGTACTAGTGAAATAAAAAGGATATGATGAATCGTTTTACAGTAAGGAACAAGCTTAAAAACGCATGACATTAAAATAAACGGAAGAAACACGGTACATATATAACATCACTAAGGAGCATTAAGCCTGACTAGCTGTTTTCCAAAACTGGCTCATCACACTACCAATAATACCGGTGTTACGACTCTAGGGGTAATGTAACAGAATAAAAGACACAAACAAGCTTTCAAGATTAAAATGCAAAACTTTAATTTCCTAAAATATTAAAATAATTAAAATAATTCAACAAACAATCAAAGTGAAAGAATTAAAATAACTTACAGTGTAGAATATCCTAAAAAGTCCTAAAATGTTTTAAAAAACGAAATATATGTTTATGAAAGCACTATTAAAGTTATGAAGACAACTTACGATTTACCTATTGCAGATCTGGGGGGAAAAGAACAAAGCGATTAAAAAAATTACATTGACGAAAGGTTACAACAAACTACACGCTGAGGATGAACAGTTTAAAACAGATAAATATAGTATGTTCATAGATAAGTACCTCATAACATCGGTGTAGTACAAATAATATTGATAAATTAGATAAAAAGGTTGAAATAAATAAGAAAGATTTTCATGATTTGAATCAAACGTTGAAAACAGAGACAGTTGCAGTTAGAACTGAAAAAGAAAAAAGACTCTTCCATTAAGTGGTAGAGCTGATGTGGCAAAAACAGAAATAAAGGAAAACATAGAGATATTCAAAACTGAATTGAACACAGTAATGGGAATAAAGTGTCTTGATTTGGGTATTAGAATGGGTTAATTAAAAATGAAATCGATAATAACAAATATACGTTTGAGGAGAATTAATGCACGAATGTATATTGCTTTAATTGTTCGCATTGTACTGATGCAAGAGTATCCGGATGCTACTGAGTGAAACGCATATCAAAATGGGGAAAAAAAAGTATTATGAATGAATACCACCAACATCTTATGGTTATATTAACGATGTTGACCAAAGGGTCATTGAATACTTTTTAAACCTGAAATTACATCTCAAACATTGGTTTAAACATATGAATGTAACCACCTTCCGTCAGCGTTTGCTGAACACAAAATCAAACGTAATGGATTTACATCACAATCTAATTCCAATAAATAATCAGGATTATGTTCATTATTTCAGCTTGTATGTTACTAATGATAATATTGTACAATTGTTTGTTTATTGGGGTAAACAAAGAACGTACTGCTTACGCAATGAATCTGCAAAAGGTATATATAAGTTTTATCGTTTAATAGAATTAATAAGTTACTATCGGAAAAAAGCATTAATTTTAACTTAGGGGACAATATTAAAAGATCATGGAAATAATTTTAAAGATTTTACATTGAACCCCGACAACAGTATCAACATGTTAGCCGTAAATAGCGAAGATTTTGCCTACTAATAAATAATAAAATGGTAACAGCGGCAGTGGTGATTGCTGGAGCAATAGCTAACCGTCTAGGATTTGCAGGAAGCAACAATCTGTTCCAATAACGGGATCCAGGTGAGCTGAAAAAAAGAACAATATGAACATTATGGAAGAGTAAAAGAAAAAACTTCAGAATTCAATGAAAACAGCCAAGATATTGGATTACTTGAACAAAAGATTGAGAGAACAAGCTTTGATGACTCAGAATTAAAATAACCTGGATGTTGCTTTTGCTCTATATCTATATACCCACACCCGATTCATCTACTTGTCCCTATGTATCAACATTCTGATGAACAGGAAAAATACAGGCACATATTCATTGCACTTACGATGGGTGGTAATGCTTATATTTTTTACAAGTTTGGGTAACAAATTCATCAAAATAAAAAAAAAAATTGTGCTAATCACACACCTTTTATTGTTTTCGCTTGATAAATACAAAAAAATGACAGAGTACGTAATACACAACTCCTCACAAGCAGGAACAAGATACCACAAGGAGTTAGATACCTTAGTCTTTTTATCACATACTCACGGATCAACATTAAACTAATACAGACTTTACATGTAGCAATTTTAAAGCTAGGTCCAAATATTTTGATTGTACTAGGTAGTGCTTTGAGGTCGTTTGATATGAAGGTGAAAGGAGATGGTAATAACTATGCACTAACAAATTCTTGTGACAGACATCACCATTTCAAACAGAAGTGACGATCTTTTCAAGTTAAATGACGAAAACATTATCATGACATACAAAGACTTGTGGTTACTTAATCCAGATAGAAAAAAGCAGGACTGAAATAGGAACAATGAGTGAAAAATTGAGAGTTATGACCAAAAGCCTGTAATGTGCAAACCATTGGCAAAAAAGCTATTTAATTTGCAGTTCATGGTAAAACGTTTAGACTACATGGATGCTTTCAGATTCTAACATATCATTGTCCATTGTATCTTTGTGCTCTTTCTTGGGATTTCAGATTTAAAATAACACTTGCAAATGCCTCTGAAGTGATAGAAGTTGTTGATCAGGATTACGAACACGGAAACATTTATTGTATGATACGATTACTGCAGAATTAATTGAACAATCGGCAAAGAAGAATGGAATTATTTTATGATTAGATTAAGAGAAAGAGAGATAGAGAGAGATAGATAGATAGATAGATAGAGAGAGAGAGAGAGAGAGAGAGAGAGACAGAGAGAGAGAGAGAGAAGATAATCTAAGTTGGAATGCATTATACACAAATTTATCTATGTATTTTTTTCAGTTGTTGAATATTAATTTTTTTAAAATTGTAATAGATTATTCACACCTGGTTTCTGCTAATAATAAGGATCAATAAAAGATTTTATAAGCGAGAGGTATATAAGACATATTAGGACAAATGGTATTTATCTCGGAAATAATTAGTTATACAAAGTTTTCCTTTCTTTTCATGCTTTCGTTTCCTACATGTCTAGCATTCTCAATACTGAATGGGTTTGATGAAACTCTCAATTCACTAAAAGCCTTTCTGTCGCCAACATTTGCAATTATCTAATATAAAAAGCCGTTTCGAAGAATTCTGTTATATCTTTGTACATATATTACGTTTTCGAAGCAACTGCATAACTCCTATCAGAATAAAACATGTATTTCAGTCTTTGTTTACAAAGCAATGAAAAGGAAGATATCTATACAGAAAAATTAGCTCTCTGTATACTTGTAAGTGGCGGAACAGCACGCGGAAAACACGAGGTGAGTGAGCTCGTACCATCGGCACTTTGCATGTTCCTTAGTAAGTTGGTTGCCCAGGTGACTAAAACTATGTCGCAAAACATACACCATGGGTAACGTCGTACGCGGCAACATGACCCATCCTATAATTATATTAAAATAAAATACAATGGCAACTTTGTGCACACAATTCCGTGACAATATTGACCGTTCTATATTTTCAAAGAATGATTTCGGCTTAAATATACCGTTACAAGCAATCTCAGTATGTTTAGCCAATCTTACTGTAACACGCACAGGGGTTCCTCTACCGAGCGAATCAAACACCTACGTGAGGTTGGGCTGGAAGTCCCTTGTTTTCCCCTATTTCCAAGGATTTCCCGACAACATTCGTTGTCAACTGGAAGTTCTCGTAACGCGCCAAGACTAGAAATTTTTTTTCTCTAATCAATAAATAAATGACCACAATGTCACAACTACAACTTCACAATTGCATGAATTTTGCTTTTTAGCATACCGTGGCATGAAGCACATAACATAATTCAAACACCCAATGCAGGGAACTATAAAAATACTAAAACTACATCAATAGAATCTTTTCTCTATTTTTTTTTAGGTACAGATAGGATAAGCTCTCAAAATAATTTATTACTAAAATTTTACTTTTCGTTATTAACCAATTATGGACCACCAAACTCGCATTACTCTATTGTATCACACATTTCTAGACTGGTTCACAATTGTTCCCAATAATTAGTACCCTAAGTCCTAAAAACAACAGTCTGAACGGCGTTTTGCACGTGTACTTCCACCAACTGCTACAATGAAAGGCATCTCCAAACAAAGGGATGACCTCTTCCCAATTATTCCATGGCACAAAACAGTAGTTCCTGTCACGAATATCTCCCACCGAAGGGCACAATCAATCTGAATAAAATAGGAACTACTTGGCCCCATGCCCACTTATGTTAGTCTGACCCCATCTCAAACTACGAAACTAGTCCATGCATTTGCAAAGTCTCTTAAAAACTCTAAGTATGACGTCTGTTCCTAGAAATTGGCTAATTACTCTGGCTGAGAAATATTTTCCCAACACCGACTTGCCATAATCAAACCACTAATCACTAAAATCTAACGAACCTATAAATGGAGACGTAAATACGAATGGAACATACCGAAATTTATTACAATACAATTGCCATGCTTCCGTCTTCGAGCAGGTACAGTGTAATATTTTGCTATAATTTTATTCCAGTGTTTCTATCAGACACTTTCTTAACAGTGGCTTATTACAAACAGTTATTATATCATCATCATCTCTTTTTCCTCTGAAGAAGTTTACGTAATATAATAATTTAAGATAATGAATAACTTGAGTACAATCATAAAACTGTCATTAAGTGAAAAGTTGAAAAAAAGCACAAAAAGGACTAGTACATGCCAATGATGAAACATGCATGTAAAATATACGACAAAGAATGCAGAAAGAATAAGGACAAGAATACACAAATAATGAAAGATGCATGTAAGATATGCGACAAATAGAAAGAAAGATACATTTTATAAAGAGGTAATTGTATATGAATATCCTCCTGCCATAATTATAACCAAGTCTCAAAATCCTTGGTTCAAAAGTTCAAAACAGAACCTCCATTAAGTCATCAGCATAAATCAAATGTGGTATGATCTGCATAATTTGACAAGTTATGTATACTCTGTTTTTAGAACAAAGCTGCACACTATCTAATAAAGTAAGCCGCATACCTCAAATCATCATCATCATCTTCGTCATTATTCTTGATTTCAGTTAAATCAATAAAATGAAATACAAACTAAGAAGAAAAAATATATGTGTGCATACAAATAATTGCAATATGTATCCTAACACATATGTCATTAGGAAGAAGCTAATGAGTTCAGTGCTTAGACATCTGAGTAGATTAATGACTAAGGCATCCGTATCTACATATATATATATATATATATATATATATATATATATATATATATATATATATATATATATATATATCCTATAATTATATAGAGGTTCAAAAGAATATATCATACTTATTGGTAATACAAAGAGTATAATTTAGTGATGTATACATCCGTGATCATGGTGATTGATATACACACAGTGTTATAGCACATTATACACATATTTCTGGACTGAGTAGAAAGTAGACTTTTTCAATGATCTATTTATGAGAAGGGATGATGAATTTTGGTATTACAGTTGTCGTCATAAACAAAGCATTGTATTTCAGAAAATCAAGGTATTTTTGACCTATACCCTTATAATACCTATCAAAACTATTTGCAATGGACACATCATCACGCACATAAACCCCATCAGCTTCTCGTGACAACAACTTATATTTGTATCTCTCTTATCATTGATGACTTTCCCAAAATGTCTAACATCACATTCATGTCCTATTTAACTTCTTCATATACATGCTGCATATACTTTTCCAATGTCTAACATCACATTCATGTCCTATTTAACTTCTTCATATACATGCTGCATATACTTTTCCAATGTCTAACATCACATTCATGTCCTATTTAACTTCTTCATATACATGCTGCATATACTTTTCCAATGTCTAACATCACATTCATGTCCTATTTAACTTCTTCATATACATGCTGCATATACTTTTCCAATGTCTAACATCACATTCATGCCCTATTTAACTTCTTCATATACATCCTGCATATACTTTACCATAGCTAATTTTTACGGACTTCTAAATGCTCTCTTTTTAGTATATTATCTTTGGCCTTTCATCATTTAGCCAGATATACCTAGCTTGTCTTTATAACATATGTGCGTCTTTAAGAGCATTAGAGCAATACGGTTTGGCGTGATAATTGAATTTGGACACTGGAACCACGGTGCATTTTCTTTTCTAAATATATTTTTTGCCGCAATATTTTTTAGATAACTTTCAGCAGTTTTGAAATCGTAAATATCGGAAATTTAACAGGAAATATAACTTGTTCATTTGTGCGCAAGTTTTATACACGTGCAGACGATAAAGTAGCATGTTAATTGCATTAAATACAAAATTATTTGGAATGAGGACATTTGAATGAACAACTTCGCTCTACTATCAGACTTATCTGATTGCTTGTTTAAATCGACAATTTGAATTTTAAATTATATTGCGTTATTCCAAAAAGCAGGTATGCAATTGACGAAGCTCAATATTGACATCATGGCAGAAGATATGCAACTTAATTGTCACCGGGTCATCGTACTCCAGAAGTGTACACTTGATGCGTGTCACTATTTTGTTTAATATTTATATTGCATTTCTATATAAAATCGTTACTAATTACAGTAAATTAATTTTATTTTAGTTGGTATCAATTTTCATAATTTTGTGAAAAAAATGACTTTTTCGTCTGTACTAATTCGTGGGTTGGGAAAGGGGTCCAATTATTTCCAAAGAAGGGTCATAGTTCGTTGGATCTTTAAACTCGTTGTTTGTTGCAGCCGCGAAATCCAAGAAAATTGGTAGCCAAGAAAAAATAGTATATTCACATTTCTGTATGGCTATTAAAACTAATTTCACTTTCATGCGTCAATGTATAGCGAAGGATGCGGGGTTTTTCTTCTATCCTATTTATAATAAAATTATAAAGTTATTGTTTTAATGCGTTTCTTTTGGTTTTGATTAACCTTGTGCCACTTGGGGTCACCACAAATCTTGTCCCACTTGAGGTCACCACCAATCTTGTGCCACTTGGAGTCACAACGAACATAAAACATTCAGATGCGCGTATTTGATCGTACTGTTAGTTCCTTGTGGTCTCCTTGGATCATATGCACATAATGTTAATGCTGAAATCAAATTGTAAACTTAAATATTATCAAACTAAACTCAAACTTATCAATGTTAAACAATTGTGCGCTAATAAGGATAATGGGAAACGGAAAAATATATTTGAAAAAGAAAGGCATTGGAGGCGTCCATCACCCATCCCGCTACGGCTTTCATGGCTATGCAATGAATATCCAAACCAGGGCTTGGGAAAAACAACAATGTGAAATGAAAACAAAGTGTCCCAAATTGTAGGGTCTTGGCGGCACTGCGAGTGTTGATTAAGATAAAATAAAGTCAATGATGAAAGCAAAGCATGCCAATTCGCATCTTTACGATAAAGAGAAGTACAATTTATATAAGTTAGAAATAATGTTTTAAGAACAACTTAGCTATATACAAACGTATATTGAGCTATATACAAACGTATATTGATCCCATGTACATTATAATTACAAATCTCTATCAAGCCTTTGTAACAAGTATTTAGATTGGTTAAAATCGTATCATGTGACACAGAAAAATATAAGTTGTTAGTTCGTAACAGCAGAGAGGAACTACGTATGTATTCATTCGCTCCTCTTCTGTGCTTTGACAATATGTGTAAACAATGATTACAATATAGTTTTGTTATTCATTTATTAAGATTCATTATTGTTTCTTTAAATATTTGTAATTATACGAATTGAACTTCCTACTTTACAGAATTCATGAACTCGTTGATTTTCAAGCTTTTATAACTTCATGAATTTACTATAAATTATAAAGTTCAGTCCTTAAATGATGTCATAATATCGATTATGTGAACACTTTATCAAAGGATAAGTTACGCATCCGCTTAACGTAAACAAAACGCAAGTGGGCTTAGTTTGGGTTTTTTGTTTTTTTTCCTCAAACTGATATCTGCACACTCTCTATGCAGATACAGTCTATGTAGGCTGAGACTACATTTATCTGTGCTCTTCTTTTTCAAATGCAGTTTCTCATACCGATCATCCATATCCTGCCTGCGCATAAAACCGATTTCGCTCTATCTTATAAATGTATGTTTCTGAGGAAACTCATTTGCCTTGATATGTAACTTTAGGAATGAATAACGGTATTTATTACTGCAACAGCTGCCTTTCATTAAACATGCATGTGATTAAAATTCCTCATTACAAATTACATTCCACAATCGCACTAATTTGATGGACGAAATGAAAACGTAAGCACCATGTGGCTAATCTATATTCATTGAACAGGAAATTCACCCAAGTAAAAAATAGGTGTAACCGTGCAGGCTTCAATTTATGCAGAAATTGAAAATTATGGGTCGATCATTTGGTTCAACATATGTGCCAATTTTGATATATATATATATATATATATATATATATATATATATATATATATATATATATATATATATATATATATAGGGGGGGGGATCACACGGCGAATACTGGTCTTTCCACTTTCCAAATCGCACTGGATCATAAAGATCGTGTTGGTCAGGAAAAATCATGTACATGAATAAAAAACTGACAAACATTAGTGCAAAAAACCGGTGTGAAATCAGCCCAAGCGCTTTCGGAATCTACCAATTCCTTTCGCAAGGGCATAACGCTTCTAAGAACGATTATACAAATGAAACAAGAATAAAACAGAAAAACGTAATTACTTTACAGAATTGACATGACGTTAGGCTGTATATATTTATGATTCTACAAATAGTTTTATATATGGCATTTTTTTTTTAAATGTTAAAATATCTCTGTCTGTGTCCGTTTTTCCATCCTTTTCATCTAATTTTAAATGGCTTATATTGGTGGATTAATGACGTCTAAAATTCCAGCTATTAAACAAATATCATGTTGTAATTATACAAATATTGTTTCAGCAATAAATCTCAAGCATAAAATGAAATTTTAAAATTATATAATGTTGAGTATTTTGTCCATAAGGCATTTGGAATATGTTCAAAAACCAAGTAATGCCTTCCAGATAAACATCTAGATGACCGACAGTACATCGCACCAACTTTTCTTATCGAGGAAATTTAGATTTCTACATGTATTTATAAGTATCCAAAATTTAAAGAACTCATTTCTAAATGTACGCGTAAGTGGAGTCGATATTCTTATCTGCATTTGAGATGTGGCATGCTGTTAGTTTCTGAGATTTAGTGCTGGGTACGATTTAGAATCCATCGGGACCATACTATAATACATTTCGCAGAAAATATCAGTCCAGTTGCTCAACATTAGAAAAAATACAGCAAGAAATTTGCCGCTTCCTGATGTAACTAGCGAACGGAAGCTTGAAAAACCGCTATCGAACCCATCTCATTTTCATTACATTTTCCTAATTTGTACTTTTTAAAAGGCATTTTATTAAATCTTATCGTGTTTTGCACACACACACACACACACCCGCCCCCGTCATTATTGAAAGCAAAACAGCGACAACTGCTAATAAAATTATAGTATAGGACAATTCGATTCTATCAAATATAATGTGTAAAATAAATCGTTTATAGAGAACTTTGATCCATGCCCTATGACAATGTGTGATTGTCAGCTAAGAAATTGTTTAAAAGTATTTACTTTCCAATGAATATATGTTTTATTTACAACGTTTTAAAGTTAATAGGTGTACCATCCATTGTCAACTATCAACTCGGAATTACTGGATATGCAATTTTCCTGGAGCTAATGTATGCATGTATGTATGTATGTATGTATGTATGTATGTATGTATGTATGTATGTATGTATGTATGTATGTATGTATGTATGTATGTATGTATGTATGTATGTATGTATGTATGTATGTATGTATGTATGTATGTATGTATGTATGTATGTATGTATGTATGTATGTATGTATGAATGTATGCATGTATGCATGTATGTATGTATGTATGTATGTATGCATGCATGTATGTATGTATGTATGTATGTATGTATGTATGTATGTATGTATGTATGTATGCATGTATGTATTTATGTATGTATGCATGTATGTATGTATGTATGTATGCATGTATGAATGTATGCATGTATGCATGTATGTATGTATGTATGTATGTATGTATGTATGTATGTATGTATGCATGCATGTATGCGTGTCTAGGGTGTAACGGCACATCGGCGCAATTCTGGCTACATAGTGCCTGTTACAAGAATAATTCTAAAAATATAAAGAGAAAAATAGTGACAAACTTACGGAAGATAAACTCTTTGAAACAAACGTCAATATGAATATCAAAATATGGAGCCCCGGATGTCTGAGTGGTCTAAGGAGATGACTCACATTTCGTCCAAGTGGGTTCGAGTATCGGCTCGGCCAACATAGGTATGTGAGAAAGTTTGCCAGGGGCTTCCCGTGGGTCGGTGGTTTTTCTCGGGTTCTTCCTCCACCAAATATACTGGCTGCCATGTATAGCCTATAATGTGCTTAAAAATGGCGTTAAACCCACAAAACCAAACCAAGCCATCAAGATAAACGCAAAGATCATAATAAGGTTGTAAAAATAAAAATGTTAAATATTGCTCAAATCTTTAGGAAGATAAACCAGTCCAAAGAAAGTAAATATTTTCTCTTATAAGATACAAGATAAAAGGTAACAGATGCCAAAGCCCTGTAAAAAGAAAAGTATTTTTTAAAAAAAAAACACATTCAGATGGTTAAGTCTTTAAAATAAAGGATCACAATTTGTTATATAAACCGCATTCTTTTATAAAGTTAGAATATTTTATTTTCTGTCAGAACGACATATAAAAGCAGCTTGATCGAATTGACATCATACAATTTCTGTCTAGGAGTTTGGAAATCGATTCACTCGACAAGAATGTGTTCGACTGTCAGTGGACACTGGCACGGTACATACCCCGAGTGAGGTTCACCTTCAGAAAGTATGCATGGGTCAGGTATTCGTGTCCTATAGATTCGAATAATAGATCGATCGATATGAAGAAACAACTTGTTTTGTATTATCTCAGTTATTTTATTTTAGAATCGAGGACAAAGAAAATCCTGAGAACATATTCATTAATTAAGATGTCACTCCTATGTTTAAATTACGATGACGTCAAGAACAGTATAACATGTATTGCCTCTAACAGAGGTGTATAATGTAATGTGCTTCTTATTTAAATAGTTTTCAGTGTCCCTTCACTTGTTTAAAACTGTTAAGGAATACTTTATTTGTCTTCACAACCGCATGCAAACAAATTTTAATTCTAATTCGAAAGAATTTATCAATCAATTACACGCTTTTGGGGGGCTGGAGTGGGGTGGGATGAGGTGGGGTTTGGAAAATTCTACTTTATTATGGCGATGGTTTTATTGGCCTAATTGTGTGTTCTGCATCATGCTCTTCTTTAAGCATCGACTCCAAATAAATTGTTAAAAATATTTTCATTTGATATTATTGCGCTACCATTCACTACAGCCTAGAGTAAAGGGATAGATAGATGGATAGATAGATAGATAGATAGATAGATAGATAGATAGATAGATAGATAGATAGATAGATAGATAGATAGATAGATAGATAGAGAGAGAGAGAGAGAGATGGATGGATGGATGGATGGATGGATGGATGGATAGATAGATAAATAGATAGATAGATAGATAGATAGATAGATAGATAGATAGATAGATAGATAGATAGATAGATAGATAGATAGATAGATAGATAGATAGATAGATGGAAACATGAGATAGATAGATGGAAACATGAGATAGATAGATAGATAGATAGATAGATAGATAGATAGATAGATAGATAGATAGATAGAGAGAGAGAGAGAGAGAGAGAGAGAGGGATGGATGGATGGATGGATGGATGGATGGATGGATAGATAGATAGATAGATAGATAGATAGATAGATAGATAGATAGATAGATAGATAGATAGATAGATAGACAGATAGAGAGATAGATAGATAGATAGATAGATAGATAGATAGATAGATAGATAGATAGATAGATAGATAGATGGAAACATGAGATAGATAGATGGAAACATGAGATAGATAGATAGATAGATAGATAGATAGATAGATAGATAGATAGATAGATAGATAGATAGATAGATAGATAGATAGATATAACGATGAAAACATGAGATAAAACGTCAAAAATGATGTCGTTCGAGAGTAGATAAAATAACACAGATTGATACGTTCACTGCATTGAACTTAACATATAATGTAGTTTCACCTAAATTGAGGAGTTCGTAACAGAAATATACTCTGATATCATGGTATGGAAGACACATTGATACGCATGGGTCTTTTTGTCCTCAATATAAATTGTTGTGATCATTTGTCTCCTATATTCTACCAAAGACATAATCAATACCATTGTTTAGATATTAATTTGATTCTCTCTTAAAACTAATTAGAATATTTAATACCGACAGGAAAATGTAAATAATTTTAATAGCAGTGGATACTATTTCACAATTCTCGGGATCTAACAATAAGTTTGATTGATCGTAGATTATTGATTCTCTATCGGCGAGAAATAATGATTGGACGAGCATAATGTATTTGTTCTACCAGAATAAAGAAAGGGTAAATACATCTTTGTATTTCATCATCTAACAATTGTTTTGAGCATACATTTCAATTTGGGTTGACCAAATGTCGGTTATCAGTGGAATGGTGAAATAAAAGTGCTGAAGCTTCTGTGCTTTTATTTTGTTCGATTAAAACTGGAGAGAACGATAAAACCGAAGAGTTTCATAAAAATGTCATTCAATTTTTGATTGTTAGCATATAACTTAGAACTTATAAAATGTAGACTTTCCAATGATTAGTTAATATATATATATATATATATATATATATATATATATATATATATATATATATATATATATATATATATATATATATATATATATATATTGAGAGAGAGAGAGAGACTTTTTTGCTTTATTGGACGACATGGAATTTTTTGCTGGTTTTTCTGTGATAAAGTAGCAAGGGGTATAAACTGTTATGCTTGGTTTCGTATTTCTCATGTTAAATGCGGGAAGGAAATTACAACAAATTGATATAATCGTTCTTGTATTATTAGTAATAGCATATACGTGGCAACCAATATAGAGTTTACATTTGTAGCTTTGTCCTCTGTCATAGGTAATTTATATGAAGACAACGGTTAAATCAGGGTGGATCGGCGTAATGGTCAAGTTTGCTAACAAGTCTGTAGGCTAAAATAAAATGAAAGCGATTTTTCTTGGGTCAGCATTTCGCCATGTCAGCTACATATTTGTGTCGCACTGCTCCTGACCTATTGCAAGCAAACATTGTGATGACCCTTAATAAGGGATTATTGACCGAATCCTACAAGGAGGATAAAAGCGAGAACATAATTATCCTAATAGTTCAGGTTTGTTTGTCACTTCTTCTTTGTTTCTTTCATCTTGGACTGAATTAAACACGCACTGTGCAGGCAATCGTCGTTTTTCAAGTACCTTCAATAAGCCGGTACGCTAAACATGAAGTTGTTAAACGCACCATAAATATTATCAGTGTCACACGTGGTATGATGACTTCGGTCACTTACACTGACCACTGGTCAGTCTGTATAAATGTAGGGGTCACACCAGTATCTTATTATTTAGTAACAAAGATGTCCTAACACGGTATTTAACGACACAGTCAGCCAGCGAAAGTTTGACTGTCTCATGTGTTGTCTATGGGATAAACCATTAATAACAGTCAAAGGCTGTTATTGGTGGCCAATAAAAATTGAACATTTTCCAGGATTTATAGCGATTTAACACATTATGGTAAATTATGTGAGAAATACGGAAAAACTGTGAGAAACTAGACAGAATAATGTTTCTTTTGTATCAATACAATCTCTTGGAAAGCAATAGACAACTTGTAGCCTTTACTTTTCTATTTATGAATTTAAATATTTTGGACATTTTGTAATGTTTTTACGTGTAAATAAATAAATAAATAAAAAATAAATAAATAAATGAGGTTTCAAGTCCTGAGGTTTTACGAGGTTTGCCACTACAAGTTTTCAAACACAGAAAGTACGTCATCTGTTTAAATGGGGTAAATTATAACACAAAAAAGTTTGAACATTAAATAAAAGCATATACATTTCCAAATTTTCATTTGAATCTACGCTCAGCGAGAAGAATTCACTTGAAAGAAAGATATTAACGTACTGCAATAATTTCATTAAGATTCTTGCCTAAGTTTTGTTCATCACTAATCGTTACATAAGAAAAAAGGGCGTTAGTCTAGTCAAGGACTTAGTGAATCTATATAAAATCTGTACCTTCCACTATCAAATACATCCCAATTGTTCCACAACAAAATGTATGAATGAAAAAAGGAAACTGCCTATCGATAAACAAGTTGAATAATTACATAATCGATTAATGTATCCATTGGTCAGGTTGAATATTTTACTTTTTCCTACAGGTCATTAACATCTATATTCTCTTATAGGCCGAGTTCAACTGAAATCAACATAGACCCTGATCTGCCGTCTCATAATGTGTTGACAGATCAGGATCTATGTTGTTTGTTTTACTGATTACTCCTAACACACTGCATAGACCCAGATCTGCCGGCGCATTATGGGACGTCAGATCAGGATCTATGTTGTTTGTTTTACTAATTACTCCTAACACACTGCATAGACCCAGATCTGCCGGCGCATTATGGGACGTCAGATCTGGGTCCTTGCAGTTTGTAGTTTGATTAAGCTTATAAGCGAGTATATACGGTAGTAAAACTTTTTGATAATTTTATCAATTATTACATATTTTTCTATGACTGAGAAAAAAGGCATATACTCAAACGTGTAAATGAAATAACTTTGAGCATTTATTAAAGGGCATTTTTTGTTAAGTGTGGTACGGACGGATTAAGTCCATGAGATATAAGAAATAATTGGGGTGAGATCAAACGTTTTAAATGTGTGTGGTACGTTTCTTTACTGAAGGACATTTGTAGAGTGTCTGAGTTTTGGGCAGAGTGTTAGCAAGGAGACAATTAAAGGGCTCTTGAATGACAATGAAAAAAACAAGTGATCTTTTATGGCGTATGGTCGGCTTCCTTTGTAGAAATTTTAATCCGCCTAAAATAAAAATCCAAACATTCGAATCTATTGATTTACTGGGGAAGTAGCTGTACCACAATAAATGATACCTAATTACTTTGCCACCCTAAAAGCGCTTTTCAGAAAACAGCCGTTTCCGTAAAGAGATCAAATTTCAACAGTTGTCTCAATTAGCTCTCTTCCTATGTTCGACGAATCTGTTTGTAAAGGGAAAATTTGAAGGAGTTGAGTACACATCGACGCATGGAGAATTTTATCTAGCTTGGGAGATAAAAGTAAATGATCTCTAAAAAAGTATATCTTTCTGTTTCTCTATATACTGTACCTGATATGAGAGTAAGGGTACAACAACGGTTTGTATGTTCAAAAACATATAGCTTTCTGTTTCTCTATGTAATGTACCTGATATGAGAGTAAGGGTACAACATCGGTTTGTATGTTCAAAAACATATAGCTTTCTGTTTCTCTATGTACTGTACCTAATATGAGAGTAAGAGTACAACAACGGTTTGCATGTTCAAAAAAATATATCTTTCTGTTTCTCTATGTAATGTACCTGATATGAGAGTAAGGGTACAACAACGGTTTGTATGTTCAAAAAAATATATCTTTCTGTTTCTCTTTGTAATGTACCTGATATGAGAGTAAGAGTACAACAACGGTTTGTATACAACAACGGTTTGTATGTTCAAAAAAATAAAATATTCCATAATAAATTAGAAGAAAAGAAGCATCTAACGATAGTGAGATTAAGAAGTTATTACTTTACTAAACTTTGAGAAAATTAATGAGGTGTAAATAATTTATTCAAAAATAAATCGACCCATTAAGTATCACATAGCTTGCTTCCAATTTTTTATCAAGGAATTACATCCCTATATTAAATATTTCGTCTTTATTAATTTTTAGCTGATAATAAATATAAATGCACAATTTTATGTCAATTGTGCTGGAAAAATGTTCAACTACTTTTTAAAAAATCATTGTAAATTCGGAAAAATCCTCTTTCAGCTAGCAGTAGATATTGTTTAGTAAAATACCTACCATGGGAAAGCATCCCTTGTTGGAAAGTGAGGTAACTTATACTGAATATCGAAAGTGGGGTAACTTATACTGAATACCGAAAGTGAGGTAACTTATACTGAATACCGAAAGTGGGGTAACTTATACTGAATACAGAAAGTGAGGTAACTTATACTGAATACCGAAAGTGAGGAAACTTATACTGAATACCGAAAGTGAGGTAACTTATACTAAATACCGAAAGTGAGGTAACTTATACTGAATACCGAAAGTGGGTTAATGAGCATCTTTTTCCTTTGTGAAGACAAAGGCGGACGTATATGTTTACTTCAAAGCAAATATCAAAATAACAAGATGATATCAATACCAAGTTCTTTGTATTTTGTATCCCATATCCAAACAAAAATTCATCTTTTTTCTTCAATGTCAATACCGAAATAAAAACTATTTGAATAGACTAATAAGAGATAATTCTTAAGCGTTTAACAAATTTTTTTCTGAATATCAAAAATGACTGGTTCGTAAAAATGTCGAGAAGCATTCTCATCATGATTTCTCTCTGCACAACTGAATCTTCGCCATCAATAGGTCGTTAAAAAATCGTTTGAGTTAAATTATTTATAAGATCAATAAAAACTTTAAATTGCTTGAACGTCGTTAACAGATAATAAGGCTGTTTCTTCCGCTTACAGTTTATTTATTTAAACACACACACACACACACACGCACAGACATGGATGGGATAAATTGTCGTTTAAAACACCGATCCCTAATTCCTTTCCTCTCAAGTAAAATAAGAGTTGTTTAAGTCATGACATATCTAATACTATCTGATTTTTTTAAAATGATATTAATTTCACTGCAATCATCTGATTCAAGAAAAGACACGGGATTTGAAAGACCATTAATATCTTACTCCTACCGGTCTATTTTAAAGATATGAATTGAGTTGCTTCAAACCGATATCAAGAAAGTTTTCTACACAAATATTGAAATGATAAATCACTTTTTAGCGGCAATAATTATATGCTTAATACACAAGTATGATAGGTTGACTCAATTCAACTTCAGCACTTTATTTTTCAGATAAAACTATTGATATGTCATTATTCTCACCAGGCTGTCACCGTTTAGTATTTGACTGAGTGAAAGGCCATTTATTAAAATCTAATATACTTAATTATATTGATGAATATCGTGGGTAGAAAGTAGTTTAGAATACAGTGTTACTAACATAATTAAGTAATCTATCATTATTAAAGTTAGAAAAGTGAGAAGCTTCAAGCATTGAGATAAATAAAATAAATCTTACGCACTTGATTTGCAAACAGCTCAGTGGAGATAATTAGATAATCAACGGGCGGAGAATGAATATGTTATCTAATTGAGTTAAATGATATTTTTATCTATTGCAAATTGGATATCAGAGGTGTCTTTTGTGTAAACTGATAATTTAATTGTTGCCCAAATCATTTTTACTTAGGACATTTCTAATCCGTCATGGTATTCTTCTTGTTCTTTGTGCAAAAAAAATTGTTTTCATCAGAATCAAAAGAATTCATTTATCTGTCACTCGTTCTGTGTGAAAATACCAAATAAAAACCAGCATAATTATAAATTGATATCTGGCGAAAATCCATTTATTAAAAATTCGTTCTGACGAGTTATATTATTGCAGATATACGTTATACATGTCATAATACAAAACGTGAACAGAACACTTTTCACCGAACGTAACTACGTAACTGTACTTTTCATTTATATAATGCCGAGGTTTGTATGCATTCATTTACTTTGCAAACATTCCTCTCAGCCTAACACTCTGTGCAGGTTGTTAAGGGAATTCGGACAAATCTTTTAAAAGGCTAGAAAGCAGAATGTTTGAAAAGAACATTTTCATTTACTTTACAAGTTACTACAACACTAAAGAGTGTATAGACTTCTATTTCAGTACTGTATTACATATTTTAAACTAGAAATGCTTCCAGAAACAGATGCCCCCGCCAATAAAATATAATTTAAGAAACCTTAGTTAACAATGCAAGAGCAAATTCCAACGTCAAACAGGGGCCATAACTTGGATTTTGACGGAGAAACGGTGATAATCAAGCTTGACCAAGATCTTCCTATTATAAAGCTGTATGCTACATTTGATTTTAAGCCATACAGTCCTTTATATGCTTTATATGTTGTTGAGTGGATAAAAACGGGACATTTGGACATAGGTAATATATCACCTGTCACACTCACTGGACGGGGATAAACAAGAATATATGTCTTTCCCACGACCTCATCATTCACATATGTGATATGTGTTGGGTATCAACGTGTCTTCTTATTGATCAGGATCTGGCCACTGGGCGCCTTAGCACAATAATTCCCTCTCCCCCCTCCCCTGTTTTTTGTTTGAAAAAATTAGTGCATACGCATCTCTGTGATCGATATCTTGAAAAAATATAGTCCATCTCTGTTGTAAGTGGTCAAATAAAACACACGGGATATCAATTACTGCTTATAAAAAGACACTTCATGGCCTACTGAGACAATGTATCATGTTCATTCAATATCCATTTATCACAAATCTTAGTGTTTAATTTGTGCATGATAAATTTACTGATATTTACTTATTATATGTCACTTTTTTAAAAAGGAGACAAGGCCGCTTTTTAAGCGCATTTGTCCTCAAAGAGGTCAGTTTATTAACCCAAAGGTCAGATATTTTGGTCTATTTTGCATAAATCATCTCTGAATTTTAAAAAAAGAAGATTCCAGTTTAGATTTTAAATTAAATGAAGCATCAAATAATCATTTTGTTCAATTTTGTGTTTTAATTCGGCTTTTACCGACTGCAACATATGATTTACCTTACAACACAAAGGAGTACCTCCACAATTTTTTCTCCAAAGAATCTCGCAATAAAACTCTTTAATTTAAACTATAAATTACGGAAGTATTCAGCTGTGATATACATTAAAAAGTTACTTTTTAACCAGAACATATAATGCTTGTATGGGCATTGGCTAGATTCACTACGTCATTTCTCGTGTTATATATAGCGTATTTCATTTTCTTATATTTTTATATTTAAATAACAACTGTACTGACAAGATTGCAATGTAGTAGTTTTTGTTTTGTTTTATTGTCCCGTAATGCAGTATGTATTGCTTTCTCACAAACTGATAGGTGAACCCAGCTCGAGTGAAAGAGGCATATCTAGGCGATACACGTCAGAATGCGACAAAGAGGCATAACTAGGCAATACACGTCAGAATGCGACAAAGAGGCATAACTAGGCGATACACATCAGAATGCGACAACCATGCGAAGAGTTTTATCGAGGACGATTTTCATCAAGCTGTGCCTTGTTCTTTATTGTACAAAATATTGAATAATTTATGCAACAGAAAGAAAACTGGGGATAATTAAAAAGAACGTTGAAAACAATAACAGATTTATTCCACAATGTTTCATTTAACGATTTTAGCTTAAGAGCTGCTATAACAGACAAGCGTGTATGTCAGTTTAGGAAAGAATCGCCAGATACCTTTATAAGGAACAAGTATATTCAAACGTTTTATAAATTGCAAGTTTCCTGTTTTCTTTATTACCTAATGTCAGTAACTTTGGTACAGAATGAAGAGAATTTCTTGTAAGAATACATAATACTTAACAAACATAACTTTGCAAAGACCTTTTTAATGGACAAGAATAATTTTCCACATTTCCGCATTAAATCTTAACGACTTTTCTAATACGGACACATATACTTTCCATAGATTTTGTTACACTTGCATCGTACATTTGGGATGGAACTTTTTCTGGTTATATGTACCTCCATTTTTGAAGAGCTTACCATTTAACATTCGGAGTCAAGTACATTCAAACTGTAAATTTCTTTTGCATATTACTGCTCATGAATATATAGCGCATGCGTACAAATCGGTCTTGCATGTTTCGTCGAAAAGTGAGAAGATTAACTATATAACTGCTTTCTCATCGTACGTTAGTGCTGTTTTAAAACTTTACGGTGGATCTACATCTATCTATGGCGGTCCCAATTCGATAAATGTATTTAAAAATTAAAATATTAAAATAATCAAACGTGTTTGCTCATTAGTTTATGAGTCATATTCAACGCACTGTGCGCGATGCTAAAAAATGAAACGTTCTGTCCCCAGTTGACCCTTCGTTTGTTTTTGTCTTGCATAAATCACTGATTTTGTACACTTGAAACTTGTCGGTTCACGAATCCGCTCCTCTTACTTATTTGTGGTCATAAATTGTATTCTCTATTTGAAATACGTTCATTCAAAACAGTCACTTTGTTTCCCATTTAATGCGACCCCTGAAAGGTGTTTTATTTTGAAAACTGTTGTAATGGTTGTAAGGTTAAAAAGGAAAACAAAACTGCTTGTGAAAACCGGTTTTATTAAATGTAAAATGTTTAGAAAATTCAGTATTTACCGAAGTTTTACTTGTTAGCACTCTTCTAACAGATATCTTCTCACTTTCTTTGAACGCAATAGACGACTTTCCCAACGTATTGGATGTAGCTATATTCGTAAGTTCTTCAACTGCGAAAGCAGTAATAGTCCGTACTGTGCTCGGTCCATTCCGGTTACGCGATAAGTTGTCGGTCGATTGAAAATGACTCCAAGTTTTGGTAGATGTTGCTAAGTTTTGGAGATAATTTGGATATAATATGATTTCATATTAAAAAGTACACATCTTATCAGTATCACGGATAAATATGATAAAATGTTGAGCTAGTTTACATAACGTAACAGTAATAGCTGTCTTGCCGTTATGAAAACGGTAGATTCCAGAGTAGGTTGCACAAATTTGACAGCATTATAAACAGCTTCTTCGTGTACCTCAATAATCTGATTTTATCTTCATTATTTACTATGTAGTTTAACATCGTTGTTCTGTGTGATTTTATTTTCAAAAGTTCCAAAGTAAAAGTAATTGCAACAACATTTATTGGTCGTATCTTTAAAAATGCTTAGTGGATTAAAATAAAATGTGAGCATATATTAACATTAACTTAGTACATTCATTCAAGGAAACATATGAAATTAATTTTTGTTTTCCTTTAATTGCCATCAAGTCTATGGCCATATAGGAGCGATGCCTCGTAGAAAGTAATGAATATTCAGATTTTATTATTCTGCATGAAAATATAATTATATTATTATTTCTGAACAGCAATGAACAGTGTCTATCGTTTTTAGGTGGAAACGTCTCCACTCAATCCATCATCATAAACTGAGCTGATATCCGGGTAATCGTACAGTAGAAACTATCGACACGAACTATGGCAACGAAATTTTTCAGACTATATAGATGTTTTTCTCAGATAAAATATTTTTCTCATCATGTATTTCAATTGAGGATTCATATAAGATTATAACTTTTATCACTTTAGTGCTTTAATTCCTTAATCATTTTTGTATGATGGAAATGTAACTAAATGATCAGAACATAAAAAACACATAATTATTGTTAACAAATTGCATTAGAGTTTAATGAATTCGGTCGTTTAGAAGGTAAATGCAAAAAAAAAAAAAAAAAAAAAAAGAATACAGTAAAATAAAATAAAATAAAATCATTTTTACAAAATCGCTTCTTTGTTTTCATGTTAAAATATAATTTTTGGTAATTTTTATAAACGATTCCAGCTATTTTCATGAGTCCAAGTGTAAATGTAAAAGATACATATTTTCAAAAATTGGTATGACAGAGAAAAATGTTGAAACTCAAAGACATGGGCATATATTAAAAACGGCTTTGAACATAGTAGTCATCATTCAAAAAAATTGCTATAAATAAAATACTGAGTAATCGTTTTTTTTTAATCAATTTGTATATGGTATGTGATTACATTTTTCCCTGTGTCATTTTACAATCATATGTAAAAGTAAATATAAAAAGGACAAAAACAAAATCAAGCAGAGAACGACCCCCCCCCCCCCAAAAAAAAAAAAACAACTCACGGATGGTCTCGTAGAGTGCTATATTATATATTCAGGCTGATTGGGTGGTTTTCACAACTTCACGGATAATTTGGTGGACAGTAACTGTAATCGTCGATATATAAGTATGTATATATATATATATATATACACACACATATATATATATATATATATATATATATATATATATATATATATATATATATATATATCACCGTAGTGCCATCATTGGCCTTTCATTTGTTCTGTCATTCTATGGTACCACCGATGGTTGTCATTGTTACTAAGGTCAGAAGATTCAGATTGGTTGGGGAAGAATGATTAACATGACAGGGCCATTTTAAAGATAAACTATCATAGACACTATATTGTTCATGCAAATGATTTATGAATTCACTCAAGACTAACCTTACCATGTACATGCTTAAGCAAAATGTCCGTCGTTTGGATGCCATACTCCAACTATCAGCTTGATGAATAGCTGCGATTGGATCAAATCAAGGTCCGGCGACAGTACATCTGTCGAAAGGGCAAGGGCATAATTCCAACAAATGATGATTTTGATTGAGAGACTAATGCATCAAATGAAATTGTTAAGTCCTGTAATCTAATTGGAGGAAATGCAGATGATTCAGTCTCATCTACTGAGGACATTTGGAGTGTTATTGACCGTCCAATGTAATGTTCATGAAAACGTTTACTATAAATCTTTAAAAGTATGAATCAGGGAATGAATACTTATGATTATATATATATGCGAATCATAAGTATTCATTCCCTGCAATACAAATTAAAAAGATTTACATACCTGCAAATTGTTTTTTATTTATAGTGGCTCCTATTAAGATGCCCAAAAGACCCTTAGGGGCCCGTCACTAAAGGCTATGTTTAAACTCGAGATATATTTACATTGTTTTCTATGAATCTTTTGACAAAATGAATTTGTCAGATTGTTGCTATGCTTGCGAAGTTTTGTGATTTAATCTGGCACAATCTAGTGAAATAATACATTTGAATTACTGTAAACGTTTGCTAGAGGTAAATTAGACCACCCCAACTTCATAAATAATGAACTAGTTACTAAAAATAAGAGAATCGTTCAAAATCGGGTCATCAAAAACGTGTTCCGTATTACGTATATACAGTTTGCTGTTATACGATTACATAAATTGTCCACATAAAACAAACTGGGCCTCATTGATACGATTGTTATTATATGGTAAGTTAGACGCTTGGCTTATGAAAGGAGTCGGAGATATTGAATATCCTTACGTATAATCAAAAACCATATTCGGAATACCTTTTTTGCAGTTATGGCGAAGTGAATTGGCTTATGGCAAAGTGAACAAGCTAATGGCAAAATGAATAACCTAATGGCAAAGTGAATAGGTTATTGCCAAAGTGAATAGGCTAATGGCAAAGTGAATAGGCTAAATCTTGTAGAGCTAGAGCATGCATTCACTTTTCGAATATATTTTGTTATGAACCTTATTTAGACCTTGTGACTGCTGAACGATTTAGAATTCATCATTCGAGGTTACGGGTTTCATTCCACCAATTTAATATTCAGTCTGGTAGATGGCATAAACCAAATACGATACTTAATGATGAAAGGAACATTAGTTCCTGTAATGTCTTGGAGTATGAGTTCCATTTTGCATTAGAGTGTTAACGTTGTGATAATTTAAGAAAGCAATATTTATGGATAATATTTTGTACACATCGTAACATATTTGAAATAGAATAGAAATTATGAATTTAGATGCAGAGAAGTTCATACAAAAGCTAGTAATATTTGCGTATATTATGAAATGTAAGTTGGCATCGCCGCACCCCTACCCTCACCCCCGTAACTTTAAGGTGTAACAGTTTAATTTTGCTTGTTCTCCTTTCCAGTACCTATTATCAATTTACTAATATGGCATGTCATGGAAAATAGTTTGGATACTTTAGACCTTTTTCACGTGTTTGACAACCTAATTTGCATAACACGTTGAGGGTCATAGCTTGTTGTTGTTGTTGCTGAGGTTAAATTTGTATTAGCGTAGCTACTTTGGACTGTTAAAACAAGGTCGTTACATTTAGCTTGCCTTCCTTCATTAAAACTTAACGACATTATTGTCAACATTTTGCTAGTATGAGGCTGAAATCGTAAACAGCTTATACAACTTCAATTGGACGCTCTCATGTCTTATGGACACGGCCCTCATTTGCTTTTATTCTAGCAGAGAAATAAGGCAGCATTACAATGGTCAATCGCTTTCTTGTCTTTATATATATATTCACACTTCAATTCTACAGGGCGACAACATCTGCGGATTGTTCTGAAAATTGTGGATGTTTCATCGAGTTTGCGGATTTTGAGGCAGAGTTAGCTACTTTGCGGATTATTTTGTTTTTTGGAATTTCTTTAAACTTTGCAGAATTTTCTAGGCGTTTTTTGAATAATAAATATTAAATTTTCAGATCTTCGTGGTAATTTTAATGTGAAGATATGTGTAGATAATTTTAGATTACATGTAAAGTAAACATTTATGGCTGATGAAATTGCCTTCCGCTGCCAACTGCACATTACTCTAGAAAAGAGAACTCGAAAAAATACAAAATGAGGCACAGCCAGAATTGTGACTGGTGCAACAAAATTAGTATATATTGAAGCGCTACACGGAGAAATAGGATGGGAAAGTCTTGAGTCCAGACGTCAAAAACACAAACTTACACTCTTGTATAAAATGACAACCGGTTTAAGCCCTCCCTATCTCACATCTCTGATTCCACCAGCTGTTAGTGATATTACTCGCTATAACTTACGTAATGTAACAAAATTCCAGTTAGTACAAACATTAACAGATTTTTATTATTACTCGTTACTTCCTTAGGTCATTCGAGGATGGAATACATTATCTATTGAGATTCGTCAAATTGACTCCATCAACAACTTCAAAACCACATTAAATAATCGCAATACTCATGTTCCCAGACACTTTTATTGGAGTAGAAGGAAATTTCAAATTATTCATGCCCGACTTAAAACAAATTACAGTTCACTTAATCAACATATATTTACAAAGAATATAACCAGATCATCTCTTTATAGATGTGGATCTGTACAAAGTACACGACATTTCCTTTTTTCTTGAGTTTATTACCAAGAACAACGCATCGAACTGTTTCAATCCCTCACACCATATGGTAATTTAACTTTAAATATCTTCTTGTATAGAGATACAACGCTTCCGTATGAAGTAAATATTCTTACTTCGATGCCATTCATAAATTTATTGAAAAGTAAAAAAACTAAAAAAAAAACAAATAAGCGCACATATTACTAACACGCATGCACTTCCATGGGTCATGAGCAGTTGCAAACAGCAATTTCCTCTATTTTTCCAAACGATTAGCCATCGCATCCACAACGAATCGCTCTAGAAGGAAGTATTGTTTACTTTTATTCTCGCTTTTTTGTTTCTTTTTCATTTATTTATTTATTTGTGTTCCTGCCTTTTCGTTCCTCCTTATTTCCTCAACTTTCTATAAAATGGTTGACACATTTTAATTGACAATTTCTCCTTTAAACTTCTTTCTTTTCTTTATCACCGTCTTTCACCTACTCCCTAGTTGTTCACCTCCGTGCTTTATATACTTTGGCTAAATGCTAATGTTTAATCAAGAGACTCTTCACTTTGACTATTCAATAATTTCATCTTTTTTGTCATTAAAACTTAATATTGTCCGCCATATATTCATCTATATTTACAATATTTGTATCGTCAAAGGATAACATTATAAACCATTGGCTTTCCTTCTAATCTTTTACCTTCTATATTGTACATCTTGTAATCTACAACTACAAAATTATGAAATAAAATATTTTTAAACTAACAATAAGGAAATTATGTTCTTGTTCTTTACTTATTTGTGTGTTTTGAAAGGGATTTATATTTGGCATAGTTCGTATTGTATGTCAAGGACCGACTAACAATTAAAAAAAAAAAAGACACCCCCACAAAAAATAAAATAAAAAAATAACAAAAGATTTAAAAATCATTTTATTTCAAATCAGACAATAGATTTTAAACGTAAAATAAGGGGACCTCACGGAGTGTGTACATAATAAGTTAAATTCCGCAAACAAGCACACTTTAAAATAAAGAAGCATCTAGGGTTCGCAGACCAACTGATGCCATTCAACTATTTATTTCAACCATGGCTGTAAATTGCGAAATCCATTTTTTTAAAATAAATATTATTTGACAATTTTAAGCACTTTTTAAAGGAAAAATTGTATGTTCAATTTAGAATTTACATTTAGTGTCAACAACACATGTATAACTGCTTTCAATCATGACGAAATCTTTGTTCCTTTCAAAAAATCATCTGCATTATCTTCGACTCATCCAGTAACAAAAATCTGAAAAGAGAAACTGAATATTTATAATTTGTAGTGAATTTTATTAATAATACATAAATTTAACGGAAACTATTAGAGATATTTTGTTCATGATGTAATGCGAATGATGAACGATCTACTGGGATAAGATACTGAATATTTGAAAGTGAACCACCCGTTCTCTTTACATAATAAAACATCTCTGACTACAAATCCATGATGTTCTCAAGGAACAACAATATGAAATTTTGGTCGTGCTTCCAGTCCCTACAAATTCTACCGAGCGGCAGTAGTCTTTCATGTGTAAGGCTATCAAGTATTCAAAATCCATTCATTGCTGAAGGAAAGATGGACACCCTACAAAACTCACCTAACTCTCATTTCGGATGTTAGATGATTTGTGTGTTCTGTGCGATTTCTTAATTGTTTCCCCTGTTTCAGAAGGCTTTTCGTATGCTATACTTATAATATAATATAATATAATATAATATAATATAATATAATATAATATAATATAATATAATATAATATAATATAATATAATATAATATAATATAACATAATATAATATAGCTAATAAGTAGACCAGAAGTTCATGTGTGCTACAGTATCTGCAGGACTGATGTGTATGAGAGTGATTTCCATTACAAATTAACAGAAGAGAACTTCATTATGCGTTCTAAGTTCTAATGCAAACTAGCAATAACCAAACACTTAAAAAATCAATCAAACTAAAATTCCTTTATGAAATTATTGATGTTCAACCACTAGACAACCTTGAATTATTTCGATGCCTAAAATTAATTTTTTGTAAATCATTTGAATATATTTATACCTTAAAGCTTAACTATTTTTGTTTCAATTTAAATTTGAACTTCGCCAGAAACGAATTAAAACTTTCCTGTCGCAAAGTGTCTTAAAGAAAATTTTTTTTAAACAAGGCAATGAAAGCAGCGATAAAGGTTCGAGAAGAACTTGCATTAACTTGTGAAGAGCAGTTCTTTTGAAACTGGTTGACGGATGTCACTATTTGATTTTTCTTCACAATCGCTGGCACTTGATTTTTGTCTACATCTTTATTATACACGTACAGGTTCTCATCCGTTTTAAGCTTATTTTATTGCCGCAGCAATTTTAAAACGAGCGATGCGACAAGTCCTTCCAACTTAAATATAACCCTTCTACTAGAGTAGGACAATAAAATACAAGAACAACTCTATTCTATATTAAGAATATAAAAAGATATTTAAACAATTTTTAAAAATATGAAATTAAATTTTTTTGTCTTCACAGTAAATTTCGTTTATGACAGTAGTTTGTAGGAGCTTTTACACAAATCACGCTTAAAAAAATTAAAGATATTTACCTTATTATACTGAAGGGGATGGATATGGGAGGTGTGGAGAAGGAGCAACGTTGGCAATAAAGAGAGGTTCAGGGGGAAAAGTTCAGTTCACAGCTTTTGCTGGTCAATTGCTTTGAGGAAATTGTCTGCAAATACTTGGTTCTGTAAATGAAAAAGCACCACAATAAATTGCAACATGTAGATAAACAATTAACAACGTATATGGATACTTTCTCCCATTGATTTGTTACGCTGTCAAAGGCCTACATTTTACGTTTCACATAAAAATTTAGATCATGCAAGAGATATTCAATCTCCTGAACATACTGTGTTCCAAGTTTGCCACCCCAAGTTAAATGTAGATATTTTAGAAAGTGTTGATTTTTTTTAAAAACAAAATTGCCATGGCAAAACTAAATTAAGTTTGCTATTCCACAGCGGGTTATAAAGAGCGAGGCATGAATTAATATCGATTAAAGAAACGCCTTCAAAATAATATAGATCCACAAACAGAACGATCTATTTTTTTCCCTTCATGTGTAAGCGATATTAATACCATTATAGGCACTAAATTCGGTATTATAATAGTGGACACAAACTCTATTTGTAAAAATAATGGGGGTGGACGGTTTTAAGAATTAGAAAATATTGTGTTAATTTCAATATATTACATGAACTCCAAAACATTACCTTTAACTCCATCCCACAATTGGCATCCGGGTATGTACACATTGCATACATTTTCAACACTCGTCAATGTCGCTTATATCACTCTCTAAATTTGAGTCACTTTTATGGGAATGGTTACAATCTTTGTCACGTGACTGTCTGAAAGCGGGACTTCCAGATTCTTCTTCCGGATTCGTCCTTTTATGTTTTGTGCGTCTGTTCTGAAACCAAACTTTGATCTGGAATAAAAACGATGACAATATTTCAAAGCCCATGAGAATATATATAAACACTGGATTTGCTAACACGTGTTTATCGCACTAAGAATAATCCATCTCTAATGAAAAGACCTTGCATGAAAAATTTGGCACACTAAACATAGAATATAGAATATAATGTAAAACCGAAATTGCATCTGCAAATTGTCAAGGCATATAGTTACATATAGCATGAACTCAAGAACACTGTATCTATCTATTCAAGAACACTGTATCTATCTATTCAAGAACACTGTATATATCTATTCATGAACACAAGAACACTGTATCTGTCTATTCGAGAAAGGTAAGTATATACAAGGAAAAGTTATCACGTGATGTTGAAGGGGGCAGGAAGCCAGCTTATTACTGGCCAGTTGTATGAACGGTGTATACAAAACTTCTATACTTTTGTCCGATGGTTAGCAGTGGTAACATTAGGTAACAATAGGTACTTTTGGTAAAAACGTCTATCGCACCTGCCTGTTTCCTTTGAATCTGTTCCTTCTTTTCCTTATGGGGCTTGAGTAATTACTTCCGATTTCCATTGTTCATAGAAGAATGACCCGTAATTGATTGGTTGATCGCAAGATTGATTCATTGCCAATTGGTTGATCGATATATAGATTCATTGATTGATGGAATAAAATGTCTCCAATTTTAGTTTCTTTCTTTAAGAGTCCAAACAGCGTTTTTACATTCTTTTCTTGGTTTAGTCTTTGCTTTTATCTTTCGTACTTTGTGAAAAATTAGCTGTTAAATGATCTAGAGCATATGTTCTTAAACACTTGTGGACCAAGTACTTGCTGCAGGTGATATACTAGCTATACATATAATACCCGGAAGTGCGCCGCGAGTGCACAAAGTTTGAGAACCATTGATCTAGAGTTTAAAAACTTTGCAATTTTGTTACCTTATATTTAATGAAAATTTAAGAACACTTGAAATAGCTATTAAAATAAACATTAAAGCACGTCAGAGCGCCTACTTCAGTTGTTTCAGAAAAGTCCATATCTGTTATTGTTTTAATACTTGCATGTACAATCTCTACTAAAATTGTTTCACTTTTTTTCTTCTTTTTTATGTTTTTATTAACTGGTGGCTATTAACATAATGTAGTGCGCATGTGCAGTCAGGATTTGAACTGATCACATAGCAGATTGAGTGAACTTAAATTGCTTGGGCAACGCGTTTTCATCACTTTTTCCACCTCAGTTAATGAAGAGCACAAGATAACAAGATCTTCTCTCTCCAAAGACAGAATCAGTGTTCCACCCAGGTGGTCAAAGGCCAATTAAAGCTCAGAAGTGTTGGGTGGGGCTGAGCATGCTTTTATTTCGCCTTGATCCTAGGCAACAAAGAGATAAACTAGACGAATAGTAATTCCTTAATATCTGATTTGCCCTCATCATGTTGGTCATTATCAATTTCGCTTCGGGACACTTTTGCAACTGACTGTAACGGTCGAGTTAACTTAAGTGCATCCGAGCAAGAGAGAAAGTTTATTAGTCCTTTTTGGAGAAAAGTTCGGCTAATGTATAATCATGACGGATTAATTAGTGTACATTTTACCAGCCCTAATGTTAACGTTATAGAGATCGTTTGGGAATTAAATTGTAATTAGTGTTGCCCTCGAGGCCGTGCAGTGGAGCGATATCGAGATAGGCGACCATATCATCCGAATTGCATGCAAATACAGGAATCGTTTGAATGTCTTAAGATTGACTAACAACAGATGATTGAGATTTCCGCAGTGACTTCGGGTTTGTGATTGGTTGAGAGTGTCCGTCACTCCAAATTGTTGATTTTCTTGATAAATTTGCTTCCATGAATGTGGACTTCTTACTATAAACCTCTGTCGCACTTGTTCTCACATTGAACAAAACTGCCAAAGCACATACACTGGAATAAAACTATCTTTGGGATCAAACACAAGACATAATAATCGAAATGACTCTTTGTTCAGCTTCGTACTTTTATAATTTTATAGTTTTCGTTGTCTTTTGGTGCTACAATAATTTCTTTGCCCATCCTAATTTACCAAGTTAACTTTAATCGATATGTATAGCTTCATGCTCTGTGAATAAGCAAAATTAGTTCCATGTGCAAGAAAATCTCTTTCTTACTGGTAATTCATGAGATGCAGTTATTTGATTTGATCTTTAACATATTTTATTACCAAATAAATGAAGCAATTGGGGTTGGGCAACAAGTTCTCCAAAGTATGTGATTAAGATTTAAAAAATAATGAGAAGCTGTTTCAGGTGCCTCTCCACAATTATATAATAATGAGTGAATTACATGGTTAGTAAATAAATCATTATTTAGAGCACTTCAGTTACTTCTAATTCTTGCATGGAGGTTAGAATATTTCCTATAACTATATGCATAGTATAGGGATTGTTCACGTGTTTTACAGGTTATAATTCGTCTAAATTCACAAAAAGATGCAGCAAGACTTACATTTTCAGGAGGGTTGATCTACGAAGATAAAGTTGAAACTAATAAATGATCTCTTTGATATTTATTATCTAAAATGTGGAATTTCGAAATCAAATATATTTCTTAGATTATAACTTCTTAGATCGGCAGTGAGAGATGGTAGTAGATCATAAAGATAAATTGGGCATTGACTATCAATAATTGCATACAAGGCACATTATTTATGGAATTGTTGTTCTTC
The DNA here is from genome assembly GCA_029931535.1 of Margaritifera margaritifera. Lineage (NCBI taxonomy): Eukaryota > Metazoa > Mollusca > Bivalvia > Unionida > Margaritiferidae > Margaritifera > Margaritifera margaritifera. The sequence continues at coordinate 808,209 of JAQPZY010001236.1, read as the reverse complement.
GCATAATTTTGACCAACCAGTTTCCTGATGCAAGTTGTCAATTTTGGTACTTCTGGTAAAGCAATTAACAATTTGTGCTGCCTTTAACTGGAGCTTTTTCTAATCTATCTGAGTTTTCTTGAGAACAACCACATCTGAATACTCTAAACGTGGTCGTATAAATGACAAGTATATTTTTTTTAAAGACTTCCGGATAAATTTGAATTTTAGTGCCCTATGTTATCCTGTTATTTTCGATACAGAATTACACAGATCGCTTATATTTGATGATCATTTAACTACTAAGAATTACAACCAGATGTTAATGACATCGTGTAAAGCTAAATATTTCGTTATCAAAGATTAGATTAGGGAGGGAATCTGACAATTTAGTAGCAAACAGTATCGCATCTGTTTCTTGGGATTAAACTTTAATAGCAATTGATTATACCAGGTCTTCAGGGTTTTAAGCTCAGTGTTCAAAATACATTCAATTTGAACAGCATTTTTATGGATGCATATGCCAAAGAGATATCGTCGGCAAATAACCCCACAAGACTTCGTAAATCATCACCAATATCATTTACCGGTATATATAAAGGAAAGAGTAGCGGTCCTAAAACTGATCCTTGTGGAACACCTACTTGAAGCGGGCACGATGGGATCAGTGCCAAAATATTAAAGCTTTCTGTACATAGTATAGCTCCCTCTCTCACTGATCTCTTCAATAAATGTTTAGAAACTGGTGAATTCCCTGATACATTGAAGCAATCCAAAGTTTTTCCTATTCATACAGGTGGACCCTACAATGACCCATCGAATTTCGCAATCTCAATAAATATAATCATCGACATCGACCTCAGTGGGACTGAGACAAAATCACTGCTGTCAAACTGCCCTGACTAAACTAATACACGAATGGCTATCTGCTAATAACCAGGTAAAATCACTGGGATTGCCTTTATAGATTTCAAAAAGGATTTTGACAATATTGTTGATCATGATATTCTTCTGAAGAAATTAGCTGTCTATAAATTGTCAACTATTACACACTATTTGCTCAAGTCTCACCTTACAAACAGGACTAACAGTGTCAGTATTGGAAACGGCTCATCAGCATTAGAACCAGTAAAATGTGGCGTCGCGCAAGGCTCTATTTTATGACCTGTCCTTTTTCTGATATTTATAAACAATCTTTCTCTATGTCTTAAATACTCTAATTTCGATACATTTGCTGATGACACAACCATTCACCATTCGGATAGCTCTACATCTGTTGTCGATTATCATCTTCAGCGCGATATTCAATCTGTTCAAAAGTGGCGTACCAAATTAAAATGCACATAAATTTATCAACAACTTCTTGCATGACAATTGGCTCCACTCTGTAACTGTCGATAATTCCTGCATTCAAACTTATGCTCTGTGACTTTGAACTTGAACTTGTGTACTCTAAAAAATTGCAAGGTATCTTCATTGATAACAGTCTTCATTGGGACTCCCAAGTTAAATCACATTTGCCTTTTACTGAGTACACGGATTGCACTTATGAACATTGTTTCAAATTATGTATCTGAAAATATTCTTAAACCCATATTACAATGGCTATATTTGACAAATCTTAGATTATGGATGTACCTTTTGGGGAAAATGCAATAACGTTCAAACTGATAAAATTACTAAATTGCAAAATAGAGCTGCCCGAATAATTGTAAAAACTGATATTTTCATATCATCGCCTGAAATGTTTTCGATATTAAATTGGTTACCATTTTGTGAACTTGTTGCATTGCAAATATGTTGCACGATGTACAAAGCGTTCATCAGTCTTGTACCTGATTATATATCGTATCTCACCAAACCTCTAATATATGACCGTGTCCTTGGTTCTTTTTCCAAAGATTATGTTCTTATTCCACGATCTCGCTCTTCCTATTTCGATAATTCTAATTCTTTCGCTGTATCAGGTCCAAAATTATGGAGTACTATTCCTATTGAAATAAGAAATTCAACTTTGTATTGGAAATCCAAGTCCTCGTATAATGATTACCTTTAGTCTCACCAGTAATGATGTCTAGACCTATATTCCAATTTTATTGTGAACACGTGTTCTCCTGTTCTTTTGTTGTTTACATTTAATGATGCCATGCTCTATTATTTTACATGTAATTGTTGTCAGCGTTTTAAGTAGGATTACTTGTTTGTACTGATTTATATACGTATGCAGTTTGTATACATATACGTATGTAGTTTTTATACATATACATGTGTAGTTTGTATACATATACGTGTGCAGTTCGTGTACATGTACATATGCAGTTTGTTCACATATACGTACGTAGTTTGTATACATATACGTATGTAGTTTGTATTCATATACGTATGTAGTTTGTATACACGTACGTATGCAGTTTGTATATATATACGTATGTAGTTTGTATATATATACGTATGTAGTTTGTATACACGCACGTATGCAGTTTGTATACATATACGTATGCAGTTTGTATATATATATATATATATATATATATATATATATATATATATATATATACGTATGTAGTTTGTATACACGTACGGATGCAGTTTGTATACATATACATATGCAGTTTGTATACATATACGTATGCAGTTTGTATACATATACGTATGTAGTTTGTATTCATATACGTATGTAGTTTGTGTACACGTACGTATGCAGTTTGTATACATATACGTATGTAGTTTGTATAAATTTGTATGAGGACCATGTGGGAGATTAGCTTTAATGCTAAATATGTTATCTTGTTAAAATAAAGACATTATTATTATTATTATTATTATTACTATTTAGTGACTTAAGTTCCGATTGACATGATTTAGCCGTACACACTCTTTTCTCTCAGACATAACATATAACTTCTAAGCCATTCTAAAAGTCGATGTCTAATTTCATTATAGGTTATTAGTTTGTACAAAAAACCACGATACCAAACCTGGTCAAAAGCTTAGAAGATATCACAGAAGACCATAAGCATATTTTCATTATTGTTAAGAGCTGCACAAATGTGATGATAAATATCAATAAGCCGGTAACTTCCACATAAATCTACTGAGGTAAAGAAAGAAGCAAGCAAAGAAAGTAACGAACAAACGAACAACCAACAAGCCATACAAACAAGCAAACACACTAAGATAAAATAATAACCCTACCTGTATTTCTGAGAGCTTCAGTTCCGCGGCCAGATCCTTTCTCTCCTGGCCCACGACATAGTGACTTTTTTCAAACGCCTTTTCCAAATTCAGCAACTGGGATGGGGAGAAAGCAGTTCGGATTCGTTTGGGCTTTCGGTACGGATGGAAGAATAATCCAGGAGTTTCAGTGACTTGAAAGAAATAAGGAATATTCATATTTAAAGTATTTTAGCTATCTATGCATACATTGCTGGTGGTCATCATAGACTTTGTTTTTATAAGTCTGTAGGACCTACAGGACAATAAACTTTCAATCTCTTTGCTTTTAATCATCTCTTGACATAACATTTTGTTGACGGTTTGAAATGTACATCAAACCATTCACTTCACATCTTTGCGGCAAAGGACTCTATTGTTTGTTTGAACGCGTACGATAATTAGTGGCGCCTAAAATAACCTACTTGTGTTGCTGTTCCGTAAAACACCAAACAAAACTAATCGTTCTGTTGTTTATTTTGATATCTTACTGGGAATTATGACATATTCCCCGCTATTGTGTACATGACATGAATAAATATTTAAGTCACCATTGACAAGTAACATAGAGACGTTGCGATTGAGTAATTTCCACATTTTCACGATGTTCATTGACATGAGTTATGCACTCAAACTGGAAAATGACCATAAAAAACTTTCTTCACATTTTGAAGTGAATGATCACTATATTCAGTCATGTTTGCAACGCAGATCTTTTTATCGAGTCAGCAAATAGAGTTTAATCCGAAATTTCTATAGGACACACCAAAGAAACAGTTTGTCTTTTCAAAGCACGATATTATTTTGTCCATTCCTTTGAAGAGGTTGCAAGTAATTATAATACCAGAAAACCAAGTCATGTCTGAATAAAATAAAACGATCATGAACTGAACTACTTAACGCTGGCTGTAAAAAGTGTAAAAAAAATTATCTCGGTTTAATAAGACCAGACAGAATGGATATTGAAACATTTTGCAATACGGGGTACTTTCTGTCTTAGATAAGCGAAGCAATTTTACAATCGTTAACCAAATATTCTCGATACATTGAACAAGCATTCTGAACCGAATTACTTTGTATACATGATGTTAGAGTAAAATAATTCATTTGTAACATAAGATATTCATATTTATTTCTCTTCTAATTTTTATGTCAGTATCTCTGTAAAAGGTCTGCTATAGGATCATCAATTATATTAGAGGAATGGGAACATAATGTTAAAATTACGATTCCAAATGGTATCTCAAGAAATAATGCACTTTCTTAGTGAAAAGCATTTATCCTACTTTACTCTCCATATCACGTATATAATTTGTAGGCGGCACCATATCTTCTATTCCCTTTTTTAAATTCACTGTGCATATTTTCTATACTTTTGAGAGTAAGTAATTTATCAATCATATGTCATATTTGACTTTAATTGCCTAGTTTTATTTGTAGTAATATGTTCAGATATCACACAATTAAAGTAATTTTGTCTCACTTTAGACGATTTTGAAGCCTTCAATTGTAGAGACATGAAAGAAGAACTTGTCTCCAGGACCTTTTCAAATTATCATTGCGTTATGAAAATTATAAGTTTCAAACATAAAAAAGACATCTCACATCTAACATTTCAATAGAAATCAAATTTATATTAAACTCGAAAGAATAAGTGTCACAATAATTCTATAAACGTATTCTTTGAAATACAGTGAGAGATAATTTATTAGAATCACCCACTAGATTGTTATGGGCGGATATGATTCCCTATAATTTATATGACTATTATTAGAGAGAGAGAGAGAGAGAGAGAGAGAGAGAGAGAGAGAGAGAGAGGGGGGGGGGGCAGTTACTTAGTGTGTGCATGAATAGGCTGATCGTATAGAAACAGTTTCAAGTAAAACACCAAGCGGACTCCAGGAATGTCAAAATTTATTTAGCACAGAATTAACCTTATCAATTAAAACTTTTCCACCTATTTTAGGAAGCGATAGTGCTAGTTTAGAGATAAAAATTAAATCACTATTTAAACTCTCGTGATTAAATTTATCAAGTTCAGCATGTAACTCATTAACCTCCAAGGCCTCTAATTAAGAGAACCATATTACATTAATTAGTATTATGTGCTTTGAATACCATAGGCACTTGCCTAAGTAGGCACTTGAAAAATACAAAATGGCCCTAATTATCAATTAAAACTGTGTAATAAAAAGTACATTTTATTTATTTTTAAAACCCTTTTAAACTATCAAAATTATGCATTTTAATGTTTCTTTAACATTTTAAAACGGTATTCTAGACAGTAAGGTGCTGATTACCAACCATTCATTATCATAATAGACGTATATAGCAAGAGATGGAAGCTATCAGATGTCGGCAAGTTTTGTTTTTAATTTAATCCCCCCCGCCCCCGCTTCTAGGGTTCGAGACATTAACTGTCATCTACTCATTGTCCTGAAGTATCACATCAATTATAGTCATCCTCCCTCAGTCGGTGTAGATGGAGTTCAAGTTACAACAGCCCGTATTACATATAAAGGGGAGGGGGAAACTGCATTCAGGATTTGAAACCTTCCTTGTCGTCTTCTTTTCCTCCTACACCATTATACCCTCAGTCGATGTAGATGGAGTTCAGGTTACAAGGAAAATAGTGACGGACGGAAGAAGGGACAGACGCATGGACGCAGGGAAGTGCGGATATAATTATCTTCCTAAATACCTTATACGTTTAGATTGGTTACAAGATAATAAGAAAGAAAAATACAGCCATTCTTTGATATAGACACACACACACACTCATACACACACACACGTACGCACACACGCACACACACACACGCACACACACACACGCACACACACACACACGAATATGGATGACAATTATAGAGAGGTAGATACTAGAAGATAGATAGGATGAGTACATAGATTTATTCGTCAATTAATCAATGGATTGATACATCGATTAGGTGGCAAAAAAGAGGCAGATTGTTTAAAATTATCGTTGTATCACTAACACACAGTGCAAAAATATTGCGACCAACTCATCACTTTAAAAACTAGCTTTCTCGAGGTCTGAACGATATTAACAGTCAAATGTAAGTATATAAGAGAATAAATGTAATTAATATAAGGGAAATAAATAATATACATTATTTGTGTGGTTACAGAAAGCTAAAAGAGGACAATTTCAGCTCATTTCAGTTGCATTTTCTCTGTAGTATCTCTCCTACCTTATTGACATTGATTGACTCTAAAAAGGGATATCGTACAGAGTCGTGCATTAATTTGCTGTAGACACCCCACCTGCATTTGATTATTGATTTCCAAATATTTCTTTATCAATTATACCCAATACAGATCAAGGCGACTTTGTTTAACAGAGTTCATCGTGTGTCGATATAGTGTAGGGTCTCCGCCAAGAACAACAAAGATATTAAACATAAATTGTAAGATTCGCAGTTCAGCCGAAACCTGATACCATCGTCAGGTATACTTATCCCAGAAAAACAGGCAAACAAACCTCGATGATAAAAATAATTAGCTCGTACCAAAGCTGTCGGCATCACATGTACGGTTGTATTGCTCGATTAAATCTGAGATCCTTTCTGAAAGCTTAAGATTACAAGAAGAAAACTACAAAACTTAACTAAACTATATCAACAACAACAACAACACCAACAACAACAACAACAAAAAATCAAATATACCAAACTCAAATAGTCACAACAAAAGTAAACGCAACTAAACTGTCGTCAGCTAAAAGAAAAGAGTAGGAAATTTCATCGAAGTTAGTGCTGGAAGGAATGACGGAAGAAAGTACTCTTTATTATGTGTAGAGTTTAGATAGGCAGGCATTAGCAATGAAAATATACATATTATATGTAGGCAGGCATTAGCAATGAAAATATACATATTATATGTATTACTCAAGGAGTTTAGTATGTGGAATCACAAGTTTATGTTTAGAGATGTATTGCCGATACTAAGTCAAACCTCGTTAGCCAACCAGCTGAAGTTACATTTTATCAAACGTGGAATCCATATATTGATGGAGTTCAGTTCAAAAGGCGAGCAACAAAAATGATAAGGTGGATAAAAAGTATCACCACTAAATTATTTGAATGACACATAAAATACAGTTAAAATATTTTTAGAAGTAAGAAAGTATAGTTATATTCTATGTTTCTCTGCTGTTTATCTATTTCAGTTCACTTTTCTGACACACACACACACATATATATATAAATATATATATATATATATATATATATATATACAGACAGTAAGATAGATAGGTAGATAGTAAGACAGATAGATGGATGAATGGCTAGATGGATTGATATATGGATTCGATAAATGGATGGATGGTGTCTATTAAATGAAAATGTTTTATTTAGTAAAAATGAAATGGATTCCCGTATCGACAATGCTTCATCTCATAAACATGCTAAAGACATAATAGAAGTCGTTTAAATATCGGAAACTATACGCCTCGCATTATATCAAGCGAGAGAAAAACAATCCATTGTTAGAAGACTCATCAATATCTAAATGTAAATCAATAATTTCAAATAAAATATACAGATAGCGTTGTGGAAAGCTATTGGTTTACAACTGACTTGCAAAAAAGAAAAAATATCGACAGAGAAATTACATTGTGTTTTAATTATGGCTAGTGACTCACTGTGTTAGGATAACGATTCTCTCGTACAATTAAGATAACGATCGAGATATAATAATAATAATAATAATAATAATAATAATAATAATAATAATAATAATAATAATAATAGTATGCTTTACAAAATTTACAAAACAGATTGCTTTCATTCCAAATACTTCTTTATCAAAATGACATGGTTCTCTACGTTAGTGCCAAAAGTCGCTATTTTTCACTAGAATAAAGTTCTTTCGACCTCAACTTTTGTAACATATAAACAAATTACTTCTTATTGGTGTGCATTCGAGACGCACGATGACATTTTAATTTGGTTGGGCAAAACCGGCTTTTTTATTCTTCCTAAAAGGCACCTTTGAGCTCAGACAAATTTTACTACAACAAGGGATTTATATCAAGAAAGAAAGAAGAAAAAAAAACAGTTTGATTTGAAACTTCTACAACTGGTCTAATTTAAGAAGTGTAATAAAGTGTTAAATTAAACAACAAAATTTCAGTGATATGATAAATTCGCAAGTAACATAAGACGACGGTGTCAATGATCCTTTTTTTCTTATTTACATTTACATCTATTCCATTTCAAATTATAGAATTTTCCTTGACCAGGAGAGTTTTATTGTTTTCATCTGCAAGTAAACACACTGAATAATTGATTTCTGGAAGTCATATAAAATTGGCCAGTTTACACAAATGTTTCAAAAGAAATAAACATAATTATTAATGTACAAAATGATTATCTCTGTCTCTGTCTGTCTGTCTCTATCTATCTATCTATTTATCTATCTATCTATCTATCTATCTATCTATCTATCTATCTATCTATCTATCTATCTATCTATCTATCTATCTATCTACATACATGTATATAGGTGTGTGTATGTGTGTGTTGACAATAGCGTTATTTATCATTAACAAAACTTTGATACTACTACTACTAATTGTTATTATTATGATTATTATTGCTATTATTGTTATTATTATTGTTCTTGTTATTATTATTCTTATTCTTCTTCTTCTTATTATTATTATTATTATTATTATTATTATTATTATTATTATTACTACTTGCTTGCTGTTTATGTTGATGATGATAATAACGTTAACAACGGTGGCTAGAACGATTGGAAGCCATGTGCATTTTGTACCGATAATACCTTCTAATCAATATAAAAGTAAATCATTTTTCATTTATTAAAATCAATCACTGAATAACATTTTAATAAGAAAAAGTGTACGTTACAGCGAGTATAGCATCATTACCCCCCTCCTCCCAATATCGCAAGTTTAATGATAATCACTGGCGACATGTAAGGACGTGTAAGAATATATAACTGTAAAAGGACGGTGTGTCTATTTACCACTGAAACATAACCTTCTAATAAACCAAAACGTTGATAGGGTGCTTTGCATTTTGGAGTGCTAGATTTTATAATGGCTTGTGTTCAAGCTGAGGATAACTATAATGAGGTAATTGTACCATTGTACAATACCATTAAAAATGGTGTAGCCCACCGCCTGTTTTTATCTTTTGAAAACTACATCTTCTGTAATAAGTTAATAATAAACAAAATATAAGGTCGAGAAGAGAAATTTTCCCCTACCAAAGTGTCCTCCTGACACCTCTTGAAATAGGTCACTGTAGCAAGACCCTAATGGGATCCGCTGACAACACTGTAGCAAGACCCTAATGGGATCCACTAACAACACTGTAGCAAGACCCTAATGGGATCCACTAACAACACTGTAGCAAGACCCTAATGGGATCTACTAACAATAGTGTAGAAAGACCCTAATGGGATCCACTGACAATACTGCAGCAAGACCATAATAGGATCCACTGACAATACTGTAACAAGACCCTAATAAGATCCACTGACAGCAAGACCCTAATGGGATCCACGGACCATACAGTAGTAAAGCCCTAGTGGGATACACTGACAATACTGTAGTACGGCCCTAATGTGATCCACTGACAATACTGTAGCAAGACCATAATGAGCTCCACTGACAGCAAGACTCTAATGGGAGCAAGTGACAATATTGTAACAAGACCCTAATGGGATCCATAGACAGCAAGACTCTAATAGGATTCACTGCCTATAATGTAGCAAGATCCTAATGGAATCCACTGAAAAAAAACGATCTTATATTAATGATAAATTTCTGAGATTGAGTTACTTTGCGCTCATATTATTTTAATTATAGATAACATAACAACTTGTAACCAAATTATAATATATTAATCATATTTTGACTGTATTCCTAAAAAAATAATCTTACCTTAGTGAAAACGATATAATTTTGTAAATAAAACGATATAATTTTTTAAATAAAATTGAAGATCCAATTATTTGCATCAATTTACAATCAGTAAACCCTCGTATCTTCATTCGAGGAAAGATGGTTGGATCATACACAAACATTTGGTCATTTAAATAAAGATTAGCAAATGAAAAACATTTTAAGAACATGCATTTTAAACTCTTAATTTTGGTCTCACCTCCGAATCGTGGCAGGAAATACCCCGGGTACCTCTCCGTCATATATGGATACATATGTCGTAAGTCTCTTGTGTTATTCAGCAACATTGGATGTATGGGTGACACAGACTGAATTGTTTGAGCGTACATGCCAGGTCCATTTAAAGACAAGAGAGGATGTCGACACAGTCTAGAGGATCCACATGAAATGGCACTATCTAAAATAGTTTCCTGGAAATGTTTCAATGAGTTCTTAGGGGCCATAGTCCCTAAAATGTCTCTGGCGGCGCCGTTGAAGAAAATTGTGTCTGTGATATCACGTGAGTCCCTCGCATGTAGCCCGCGTAAAGCTGGATGCACAGTGTCAACATCATTAATTTTAAAGACTTTCCTAGCAATTTTATCCTTTTGAACATTTTCCATTTCTCCTAATCTCGGATTAATAGTTTGCGAACAGGAGGGCAACGAAGTTTCTTCACTGTCCTTACCGATAATGGAGTCAATAGTAAACCCTTTTGAACGCCTTGAACACGGTAGTACCATTGTCGCCGCCATGACAAGAATATCTCTTCGGTGGTCTGATATTTTCAGGTACAAATTCTCCAAAACTTTAACAATTAGTTCTTTTCAAGCCCTTAGCATAATACCTTTCGCTTTATGCTTGTGAACCACTATCACGTACTGACCTACAAATCTGCACACACAACGAGAGCCCAAATAGTTAACAGGTCTTTAACACTTGGAGTGTGATACCGATATGCCTCCAACTAACATATACCACCACTGCCTTCTATATTTGCATAGACCACCCCTACTACGGAAAGAGACATATGGCTGGTTAATATGATTAACGAGTGGGCGGAGTGATTAAATAGTAGTGTTTATGACTTTTCTGGTTGGACCATTTTACAACCGTTCCATAACACACATTAAGTTGTGATTGTATCGCACATATCAGATCATGGTTTAATTGATTTCGGCCTAGAGCAGCGGTATCAGCTTGCATCTGAAGCGATAGGTCGTTATTACTTGAATGTACAGTGAAAAAGGGGCTTATTGTGTCAACTAATGTTATTTTAAACTGGAACATAAAACTGCCCAGCAGTGGTAAATGTCACCTGACAGAGGATGGGACGGATTACTGTGATACTGGAAATTTGAGAAAGAAAGTAAATGTGGGAAATAGCCTGTACTGGAAAATAAAGTACAAAAAATATACATTAATTGATGAATATATTAATCCACTGATAATGGCAGTAGATTGACAAGTCGAAAAATGTATTAATGGGTGAACCAGTATCAAAATATTGTCATTATATTGCAATGAATCAGACGACTCTTATTATTTCAACTAATGACAAAATAAATAAATGAATGAATACAGCTAAGATAGTTCTTATATATATATATATATGTGTGTGTGTGCGATATATATGTGTGTGTGTGTTTTCTATTCGAATCTTTGCATTTTTAATCATATCTGAGAATTACAATACATAATTCCTTTTTTAAAAATAAATTGTATTTATACATTTATTTCTTTCCTTATTTATTACAGTGGAATCAAGGACCTGATAAAATTAATTGAAATATATAAAGTTCTCTATTTATTTTCAGTGAAAATAATTGAAAATTGGACATATAGGGAAACATTTCAGGTTTTCTTTGTTTGCGAATTGCTAAAAAATATGTATGACTGTGCCAGTAAATGAAGAAATAATTAAATAATTAAATAATAAAGAATATATATTTTTAAACCTATTCTTTATTAATTCATTCTTTTGATTCACCTGGTAAATAATTCGTTCGGTCGTTTGTTTGATTTTTTTAAATTGTTTACATATTTGCAAGTTGGCTTTTTGAACCATGAATTTACTAGGAACGTCGTCTATTATGTAAATAAATGTTTATTCACTTATACAGAAATTATAATTATCTTTGATTATTCTTATAAACAAATACATGTTGCATTATTTCGGATAGTATCTCTTCTTTGTTTTTGACTGCTAACAAGAGATACTTAAGGGTTTGAAATATGCATAAAAAGAACAAGAATTATTGTTGGTCTCTTTTGTGTTTTTGTTTCCTTCAATAATTTATTCGTTTAATGTTTCGAGTCATTTGGAAACGAAAACAAAGAAACAAGCAACATCATAGGGAATGACAATTACATTTTTATGTCCTTTCCAGGGCACATGGGAACTATATGTGTTATAATGATATTCCTTCGATAATGCAATATAACAGCAATATGCTAATAGCTGCAATATAGTGAGTGATGATGCTGAAAAAAAAGAACTACAAAACCCACATAATTCTTATAATTTCATGTAATGACCTCTTCTTTACCCGCGTCACTTGAACTAAATTCGGGGCCCCGGGTGGCCGAGAGGCGCTCGCCTTTACAGATCACTGACATCTCACCTCTGTCCTCGTGGGTTCGAGTCTCGGGCTCGGCCAACGTGGGTATGTGAGAAAGCTTGCCAGTAGCTTCCCGTGGTCGGTGGTTCTTCCCGGGGTTTTCTCGGGTTCTTTCTCCACCAAAATATACTGGCCGTCATGTATAGCCTATCATCTACTGAAATATGGCGTTAAACCCACAACAACCAACCAACTTGAACTAATCAAAAAGAGACATGATAGGAAGGTAGGTAGTTAGGTATATATTATTATGTAGATTGTAAGGTCTAATCATCTTCCCAAATTTACAATATGATACATTGATATTTGATAGAATGTTTACTTTTAACGCAATACGCTGTAACTAGTTTTCGAAAAGATTAAGGTAGAGAAAGTTATAGATTTAAGGGTGCGGAGGAAGAGTTCGTCCCGTCGCCCCTGGCGAAGTATTAATTTTTAAAACGTTATGCCGTACCCAATACCCATCCACAAATCGGTCGGATATACAGCCCTCCCCCCCCCCTTTTAATATTAAATAGAGAACCCTTTTTATTAAGTGCGCCGCCCACCCCCACCGCAACCAAGATCAAACGTTACATATGGCCTCTAAAGTTGTTTAACACATACCTCTAGCCGTGGATAACGGAACCTGATTATTATATGACGTGGATTTTCATCGGCAGTGGAAAGATTATATAGTTTTTTCGAGTTAACGAAGAATTAAATGTATCACAGATAATTAATAGGTACGTGGAATCATTAATTTTCCAGTCGTTCTTTTAATTTTCCTAGACGAGTAGGTTCATCAACCCTCTAAATATAACGAGTTACTTAGCATCGATCGAGTAAGGTTATTTTTTATGCTGTAGCGAGCGTGTGCATGGTGGCAAGTCTGTGTTCTTCAAGCTCCTCAAGTTTTGTCTTATTCGATGTGCAATGGCGGCAAGTCTGTCTTATTCGAGCTCCTCAAGTTTTGTCTTATTCGAACTCCTCAACTTTTGTTATTTGTTGATGGAATTCTGACCTCTCTATTAATTCTTTCGCAACATGATGTGTCTCTGATATTGAAGGTGTTAACTGTTTTCTTAGCTGTCAATAAACACAAGAGAAAAGGGAGAAAAAGAAGAGGCTGATATATAATTCTGGCCGTCCGCTCGCGCAGAGCGGTAGCGGTAAACCATACAAGACCTCAATGTCTGGTGAGTGTAAAAATAGTCGTATTGATAACGAAAATGAATCAGGCATAAATTGTTCTATTTTTAGGGAAACTATGTTTCCTGACAAGCAGTCTTCGTCTGTACCATTACAATGAACAGTTCCGGTTTTTCTTCATCATAAAATATTGGTCTTGATATCGAAGTTAACTCTTCCCCACCTCAATCCTAGTTCCAATCACAATCTCTGTTAGAAGATGCAAAAGGTAATGGGGCTGATAGAACTGATGAAACCAGGTGTTCAGAGCTGCCGAAACATGCGTTTCAGATGACAAGCAGGTTGGTCAGACTACCTCAGCATCTTTCAACCTCTCCCACTTCCTCCCGTTATGCAAGAGGCACCGTTGAGACAAGTCAACTCCGAGGACTATACTGCTAAATACCAGAAATTTATGAAGTTTATGACTCTGCTCGAACGTAAACTGGATTCATAAATACACTGGATAAGCATGATGCCATTAATGACAGGCTAGAAAAATGTGAGAACAAGTTTATCAAGATGGAATCAGCAACTGCCCAGTTCATGAATGAATCAAACGACATCGCCCAGAAAATAAATAAATAAATAAATAAAAAAATAAACAAAAAAAAAAAAAAAAAAAAGAAGAATAAAAAAAAAACAATTCCTTATCGCCGAGATGCAAAACACTTGGATGCACTCGCCGCGAAGAATGGCAAACTGATGGAAGAATTTAGTACATCTGAAATCTCAGGATAACCGCGCATTTTTCGGAATTGAAGACACATCTGCATCTAATGTGATATACGACTCTGAGTCAATTCTGAAGAAATGGTTAAAGAAATAAATGAAAACGTATGGCAGCACAGTAGATAAAATTGAGCTTCAACTGGTGCACACAACTAGGGAACGCAAACGTGGTAAAATTTGGCTCATCGTAGTGTTACGACTATAAGGTCTAAGCAAAATGTAACAGAAAGATAGTGAAACCAACACTGCAGGTAAAAATAGACAAGCAATTTATTTCGAGACAATTAAAGTGAAAATTCAAAAGACACTTATAGTAACGTGAATTATAATCCAAATAATCCAATAAGCCTAAGTGTCGTAATCACAAGACCTAAATATAGAATGTTCCAAATGAGTGAATCTTCCGAATGAATGGGTAGTCTTGAATATCCTGATGTACATCAATGATGTAATCCACATCATCTTGGAGAATGCCCACAAATATCCAAAAGTCATATATTTAAATCCAAAGGTTAATGAGTACTTTAGCTAACTCCAATGAATGTTCAAAAAAATAATTCCTTTCGAATTATGTGTACAACAATACAGCATCACAGCACAATTACGATTCCAAACAGTCTGATTATTCCAATGACTGATCATAAAAAACAAGAATGTTTTTTAACAGGTATTAAAATTGGATTGATTATAATGCGTATATCAGGTTCTTATATACTCTTTGCAAATGGCCTATTTCACAACAGGAAACGTGTCATCTTACGACCCAGAATGCAATACTCAATGCGTCATTCGAATAGAATATCCTCAAGAAATGGTCAACAACTCTGATCTAGAACTCAAATGTAGTCAACATCCTGTTGACAACTTAAACAAACTTAAAGTGCGACTTACTATTTGACCGTATTTTGAAATACAGTCATAGACCACACGTTTAGGCACTAATTAAAAATTCTATATACATAACAGTAGACTTGTCGAAAAACGAAGCTGGACATGAAATGTTAATTCTTATGTAAACATATTCTTGTCAGGGCAATCTTCGATTCTTTAATCTCCCTTCTTGACTTTTAAACAGATCTCCAATTGGATGTGTTAAACTGACTCTAAATAGATGTGTTAAACAGATCCCCAAATGGATTTGTTAAAATTATATTTTAAAAAGGGGGTATTTCAGTATTGATAATCTGACGAACTGACCCAATTATTTACCCCGATTGAAGAAACAGACACTATTGATGTACCACGACTGTTGAAAATAAAGATAGACACATGAGTAAAACTTTATAAATGCAATTATATCGGAATAAAAAAATGTCGCTGCTTGTTTTACATGGAAAACGGTGACTAGTCATGATCTTTTCAAGGAATCAAGAAGCAAAATCGTTCTTTGTGGGATGGGTTGGGGTGGGGATGGGGTTGGCGGACAAAATAGTTTTCCGTTTATAGTAAATCTTTAAAGTATGTTTAAAAAAAAAGAAGACAGGAAGTAAAAAGACCCACGATATTAATATTGTTTTCAATGCTTAAGTGGTAACCTTGGATTGAATGGCCACTCAGATATTCGGTAGCTCTTTAAACGGAAGCGTTAGATTTAAATATCTTGAAACATGTATTTTTAATTGAGTTAAAACTATCGTAGATTTTATATATATATATATATATATATATATATATATATATATATATATATATATATATATATATATATATAGTATGCACGCTGTATCTTTGATATATCCCGAGTTTCGTTTTAATGAAATATGTACGGCTAGTGGTATAGCAAAGATACAGCATACATACTGTCTATATATTTTATTTATAACACATACAAATACACATGCGTATGTTCCAACGAAGTTTTAAGATTGACGACAGGAAACTGTGTATTGACAGAGGGAGTGAACTATTCACATCCCTTCCCAGTGTATCCGCTACAAAATATAGTTCTGCAGCTATTGTAGCTACTCACAATCCTTTTGGAAATTGTTATTTTGCTTAATTTTCATTTGCTTCGGTGAAAGCGCGGCCATTCGATCAACAGCGAGTACATCGAAACGTCTGGGGAATCGAAATAACGAACCACAAGAGGTAATTAAAATATTTAAAGTTATTTACAGTTGATGTAAGTCATTATTTTGCTTTACTTATCATTGCTACTGACCATAACGTTGTTTTTATCACTATCTCTCTCTGTCTCTGTTGGTCAGTTTGTCTGCTACTTTACCATAATAGGTCCAGAGACATCGTCGCATGCCAGCGACGAAGATACGCCACGTTCCTATTTCACAGATTTTCACCCGTGGCTTGCGACGATGGTCCAGAGAGAGAGAGAGAGAGAGAGAGAGAGAGAGAGAGAGAGAGAGAGAGAGAGAGAGAGAGAGAGAGAGAGAGAGAGAGAGAGAGAGAGAGAGAGAGAGAAAGAGAGAGAGAGAGAGAACTGGATCGATTAGGATAAAACTGACATTCTGGCTGACCAACCAAGAGAGAGAGAGCGGGGTGAGTGTGGATGGGGTCTGAATATTGTCGTCCATCTCTGTTTCGGACTGAGCAACCAACACAGTCTGAGAGAGAAAGAGAGGGAGAGAAACCTTCAGATATTTTAATATTTTTTAAATAATGATCTTTTTAGAACCTTATTATTGGTTACAAAGCAAAACTAAAACCAAAACCCAAAAGATAAAATACCCCCCCCCAAAAAAAACCCCAAGAAAAAATATATTTAAAAAAAAAATAATAAAAAAAAAAAACAAGCACAAAACAAAAAAAAAAAAAAAAAAGATACAAGAAAAACATTAAATATATTACAGGGTGTGTATGCCAAGGACCATAACTTGGTATTATTGGTATCGTGATCGTGTAACCCTGTAGAAAAATGCCATTGAAAGAGTACACATACCATTATAAGGACTCTGGTTCCTCTAGGTTATTTGGTGTAAGTTCAAGTTCAAGTCTTTCATGCAGCTAAAATTCTTTTTTTTCTCTCCCACACCACATATTTTCACGTATTTTTTATCCCTTGCGGCATGAGAGAGAGAGAGAGAGAGAGAGAGAGAGAGAGAGAGAGAGAGAGAGAGGATTTCGATGAAAAGGACAGAAGGAATAGTCTACTGACGAAACCATAATTATATGCGTATCCATACGCCATTGGCGAATCACAATTTGATCTACCAACAGCATTGGTGTATCAAATTGCTTTCTACCAACAGCATTGGTGTATCAAATTGCTTAATACCAACAGCATTGGTGTATCAAATTGCTTTCTACCAACAGCATTGGTGTATAAAATTGCTTTCTACCAACAGCATTGGTGTATCAAATTGCTTTCTACCAACAATTTAAAAGCCATGTTATATTTAATGTATATGGTATATAAAAAAAGATCGAACATATACGTGGATATAGGCATTCGTGCGTAGCAGACACATTTGCACGGAGACCAAGTAATTAACTCTCATCTAAATACACAGTCACTCCGGATTTCTCTGTCAGAAATCAGGGCATTTAGAGGTTGATCCTACAGAAGGATGCGTGATAATATGAACTGAAATTATATACGGAGAAAGAATATTATCATACAGGCTAAATAAGTTTTCATTCGTCCTCTATTGATATTCTAACTTATACAAAAGTTGAAAAACGGCGCTGGGAAAACAAGAAAGTTTCCCTACGTTTCTACTTAAAGCAAGGCCTTCCTCAGGGTAAAATGAAATACATTCCCAGAGGCAAACACACACAAGGAGTGTCTCGTGTACAATAATAGATATTTACATTTTAGCACAGCGAAAAAAAAACTATCCCAAAAAATGAAAAGGTGGAACTTTAGGAAAATAACAAGAAATAACTACATGTCTAGAAAGGGATCTGTTATCTATAAAAAGGCAAACGAGTTTTGAGGCAAGCTATTAGCGGTATATTTTTTGTTGTGACCTATTCGTATACGTCATTCCAAAAATATTGTATTTCATATGGCGCCATCTAAAGCGGGCATTATATGTTTCCAGCTGTACATCCCAGATAATTGCCACTACGAGAAACCAGGATAAAGCATATACATTATAAGGGAAGGTGGTGGAAAGTATGTATGTATGTATGTATGTATGTATGTATGTATGTATGTATGTATGTATGTATGTATGTATGTATGTATGTATGTATGTATGTATGTATGTATGTATGTATGTATGTATGTATGTATGTACCAAGATCAGACGGTACAACAGCACAATAGTGGCCGCATGGCTTTGATTAATGGTAAAGGACTAAAAATGTAAATAAAACGAATTGAAGAAAAAAACTAGAAAGATAAACCCTTCCAACCCGAAAAAGACCAGAAAGATACACACGTCCAACAGGACGACAGCACAATAGTGGCTATAAGGCACATATTAAATAAAATGGACAAGAGTTGATTGCAAATCTCAATTAAGCGACTATAGAAAGTTGAATAAGGCGTCTCTCACCAAACTGGACTGCCGGCTTCTCAGGACAAAATAAATGCAGAAATAACAAAATCAATACCCCAAACACTAACAGGTCGACTCACAAGAATTCAAATCTTTAGTTTAAAGATGCTGTAAGCTCTCATATGGCATTAACTTGCACTGTGATATTGTCAACACATATACAATGTTCAAGGTATGATTGTCCCTAGAGATGTGCTCATGAAAAATGCATTCGCTTTATTTTTCGCATACCCCCCCCCCACCAAAAACAACCCCAAAAACAACAACAACAAAACCAACCAACAAACAAACAAACAAAACACCAGTCATTAATTGGGGAAAAGGAACTATTTATATCATTATATGCCAGAGAGAAATGTCTAAAATGATCCTGTTCTAATCTTTTGATAAAATTTGGCAAACTTCTCATTCGTAAGGAAGTAATACGGCTTATAGATCCATAGTGTCAACCGCAATGGGCCAGAATGGGGAAAAATAATGCAAATCTGTTTACGCCATCACAGATAGAATATAAAAGGAAAATATACATTATTTTGAGTCGATATAAGAAAATATTTAACTAGTGAAGTTGAAAAAGGTTGTAACAATACAATGATTTCCTTTTACTCGTGAAATATCTTCTGCTCATATATATATATATATATATATATATATATATATATATATATATATATATATATATATATATTTAACGAGTAGACACTATTTGATCAAAGTGATATAAATAAACGAATACATTGAGAAATGATAATTCCAGGACTTCCGAAATCTGTACTACTCTAAATAGTACTAAAAACAGTCAGGCTAGAGAGTATTAGTTCAAAAACTAAAAACTACTCGACCAGTTAGCTTATGAAGACAATTAATAAAGCAAGCACAAAATAATAATCTGCAATCTTTAATAGAGCGTACATAATTGCAATAAGCTACATTGTATTGCATTCAACAGTTTTCAGGAATGTAATATAAATATTTCACGAGTTTATCATCAGTGGCGGCGCAAGGAGGGGGCAGAGAGGGTCAATTTCCCCCAGGCGCCAGGCGAAGGAGGGGCACCGTCAGGATTTTTTTTTTTTTTTTGCAGCGACAATTTTCATAGTATTTCACCTCACCTTAGTGTAATGTGGGCTTAGATAGTGGGAGGGGTTGGGGGAGAATAGAGGTTTGCAACTGACATAAAAACTGTTCTCTGTGGCAAAGTAAAGAACAGTGCCCCCGGGCGACTTGAAACCTCGTGCCGCCACTGTTTATCACGAAAGCAACAATGTAGAATATATATCTTTACAAGTTTGGACGGGACAAAAGCGTAGCCAAAGCTGGTTGTCTTGAAGAATGACATTCAACAGAATGAAGGTTTACATTTGCTGATACTAGACACTAAAAAGATGTACTC
This sequence comes from Margaritifera margaritifera, assembly GCA_029931535.1. Lineage (NCBI taxonomy): Eukaryota > Metazoa > Mollusca > Bivalvia > Unionida > Margaritiferidae > Margaritifera > Margaritifera margaritifera. The sequence continues at coordinate 787,695 of JAQPZY010001236.1, read as the reverse complement.
CAAAGTTTCAGAAAAGATGCAGATTTACAGATTACTTTCAATGGTGATAACATCTTGATAAGCAGCTTCAGGCTTATAGCAAGATGGTAAAAACAGTACGGTACGAGGAAAGAATAAATTATGTATGTAATGTGGGTAAATGCACAAATTTGTATTCGGTTAAATTTACAGTACAACTTGAGGATATCGTTAACTTCAATTTACAATGATTCGACAAAAGCAGAAGTGGAATGTATCGAAAATAAATTTCGATTTTAAAACAACACATGACATGTATAATAGGTGTAGCAGAGTCAACCACAGGAATGCAAAAAAAAATAATTTAATATTAATCCACAACCATTCACACGTTTACAAGGATTGAAGAAACGGTACTTGTCGAATATGTTGGCTTGTTGGTAGCACCTAAAGACAATTGAACAGGCATATACTATCCTCTGAATGTTTTTATAACTTTTGAAATGACTGCCTAATAATAGCATTTAAGGCATCTTTGCTGCGATTCCGCAAATTTTAATTGCTTATATAAATATAAATCATTTGTGGGAACAAATTAAACGCGACAAAAAAGACAATGAAATACACCGAAATGAAACAATGGTCAAGGAAACAACATACTTGCATATAACACAAGCAAGGAAGAAAAAAGGTCCATATAAAAGCGTCTATGTCAGTCACGTGGATGGCCAGTGTCAGGCAGACGTGTGGAAATGCAAGTATGTGAAGAAAAAAAAAAATAGATAAAAGTATATATTGACAGTGAGTGATGTTCAACTCCAAGTACGCTTGGGCTAAGAAAGCAAGAAAGCAAAAACGAGAAAGGTAGATGACATGCTTTTAGAGAAATCTTAAAAAAGAGTAAACCTGAAAAGATACAGTTTGATGGGAAAAAAGTTTTACAATACAAATTTAAGGAATTATTGTATACCTGAATACTTTTCACCTTAGTCAAATAAAACGGATCTGTAGTGGAAAGGTCTAACAGCACTCTAAAGGCTAGAATGTGGGAGTATTTAACTAAAAATGGAACCAGAAAACGGGTTGACCTTTTACCATATTTAATTGATGGTTACAATAACACACATCATACATAGATCAATAGGCATGACTCAGGTTGAACCAAGCAAGGAAGAAAATAGATACAAATGAAACCTATTCGGTTATCTGACAACATTTCCAAGGGAGTCTGTGTGGACCTCCCACCCACCCACGGCGTTCCTTCCTCACCTTCCCCTCTCTTTTTGAATACCCCCTATCCTCTGTCTTCTCCCCTCTTCTCCCTCAGACAGGTCAGACACATCCCCTATTGCGTCATTACTATCTGGGGTTCCCATAGATCTTATCCTTGCATGACTTCTATCTTGTTTTTGCCTATGTATGTTTTCTGTGCAGTCTCGTGGGAGATGACTCGCTTTTCTGCACCTTCCACAGGATATGTGGTTAATGCAACAATAAAATAACAACTTCAAGAGGAATCCCATAAGGAAGAAGAAAGTAGGTATCTTCTGTGCTTCCTCTTTGTCTATCTGTAGGATTCTCACCCCATTTTATATATCAGAAAACCCCTTGTAGGTTGCCATTTTGTGGCTGCTGACCTGTACTTGGAGCCTTATTTCCAATTTTTCAAGAAGTTCCATAGTCAGTATTTATAGCGGTAGACCGGTTATGCGAACTTCTATTAATTTTCTTTCCATTTCTCGTTCTAATGGGGGGGGGGGGCTGGTTTCTATTTTAACCTCTTTTCCCCCTATTTCAATTTTTCCTCCCCTTAGTTATTGGGTTTTCCCCTGTCGGATATAGAGCGTATCTGTACTTGCCTACATTTTGAAGAGCCTCTATCAGGTCAGTTGAAATTCTCCTTGGCAAGAGGCTTGCCAGAATATTCGTGGACCGTGGTCTCTCGCTAAACTCTATACCCTCTAAGTTTAGGACTTGGACTCTAAGCTTTCTATGCGCTATGAGCATCTTTCTACTTTCATTCTTGGTTACTATCTCTGTTACAAAGTAGTTGTTTAATTTCTTTCAGTCCATCTTTCTATCTGACAACTACTCAGTTTAAGTTTATATAAATTGTTTGCTAGTATGATGGATACTATTGGGACTGATATTGATAATATTGAAAAGAGAAATACACAATAAACATTGAAACATAAAACTGCATCAACGTTAGAATATTCCACTTTCAGTATGAATATAAATCTAGAAAAGAAAAAATCTCAAGACTACTATCAGCGAGGCAAACAAAAGTAATGTCAAATAATATTATTAAATGCAAACATAGCACTTGTTTCTCATTTGTTGTTAACTGTCAAATCCTTACGTGAAACGATGATTCAATTGAGCATATGCAACATCAGAAAAACATATTAACACGAAAAGTTATTGGAAAGTTTGGCAAAATTTATGTTTAAATAATGAAGAAAACAAAAATCAAATCAAAACATAAATCATACAAAATAAAGTCTTCCAGTGATTACCACTATAAACACTCACTTATGTTGACACATCCAAAGGAAAATCTGATCAACTGCTTAGTGCACTGATCACTTTGACGGCATCCTGCATTCATCACTTTGCACGAGCGGTTTGCTTGGTTATGGCCATTGCGATATCTACAACTTTCCTTATGAACTGTGACTCTAAGAATAGTATAGTTAAGCATCGAATCGCACACTGAGCTGAGTGCTACTTTAAAGGAAAGCTAATTGGAATAGTATATTTGTGGGTTATGTGTTTTCAGCATTTGCACGCTTCGTTAAACACGACACACATTGCGATGACACATTGCGATTTCATGAATTTTCTATTACAGGAATGGTTTTGTTTTGTTGATTGTTTTACGGAATTGCAACGCAAGTTGTTTTTTTTTTAGCTCCGAGGTAATTGGAGTAAACTGCCATGCTCAGGAACGCACTACGGCAGCTGACCCAGTCTGATCCGACTGAAGGATCGATCCCCCACCCTTTCGGTCTCGAGTCAGGCACGATAAGTATTGATCCGCTGCGGCTCCTGCCTATTAGAGGGATGAATTATGGGAATGTGTGGTGACACACATAGCTGAGGATTTAGGGACACACTAATAAAGACGGCAGCTTGTTGCAATGAATAATCTGTTTCTGTAGTCGTTCTCCTGTATTGTGACATGTTAGCTTTATTGTGTTTTGATTTAATGCCTTACACAATATAACTAACATGAACATTTTCGTCTTGAAAACCGGATAGACCACGTTGTGGCATTTATTTACATATGCATATTTCAGAGCAGCTTTGTATTAGCACACGTGTCAGTAACATCCTTATTATTTTTCGAGTGATTCAATTGTGAGTAGGAACTTCAACCTTATCTTGGATTACTAAAACAACCTGCGCAAATGTCTCCTGAACAAAGTTCAGATCTCTCTAATTTGTTTTGCTATCTTAACATAGTATAGAATAACGCAACCAATGTAATTTGGAGGTTAAACTTCCTTGCAATTGTGACATATAATGTGTGTGTTAAAATTATTAAGTAATTAAGAGTTTATATTCCTGGAACAGCTTTTAAAAATTATGTTTATTACGATCAAGCCCCTGTAATAATTCACCAATCTCTGACAGTATATCTAAACTATGCTGCAGCGTGCTCAAGAATTCATTTAATCTAAATATTAGACACAAAGCAAAAATAATCCCCTCCAACAAAGAAACAAAAACAAAAACAAAACAAAACAAAAAATAACAAAACAAAAAAACCACAAAAAACAAACAAACAAACAAACAAAAAAACCAAAGCAAGAAATGGAAATTAATCTGCAAGTAAAGAGGTGACCTAGTAGAACCAACCATCGACAAAGACAGCACAGAACAGATGTGCGGCCCTAGTTTATGCATCTCATTATGCTTTAAGAAATCTTTTAAACAACTTAATAGGTGAAAAAATATTGTGAGTATTATTTTGATATAAACCATAGTCTTCACACAATTAAGCAGAGGAGTAAACTTTTCTATTGACAAACGAATTAACAAGGCATAAACATTTGAAATGAAAGCCTCGAATAATGAATAAAGCCTACCTACCTATCTCTCTCTCTCTCTATCTATCTATTTATCTACTGTTTCAACACCATGGTAACCAGGTCTGGAATTTGTAATCTTTCGTATCCCTTGACACATTTTCTAAGGAACAAGAACTACATTTAACAAGATATCCTTCCCAATGGAGAAAACAAAGCTCAGCATGCAGTTCGTTGTATCATGTGTTATGTGCTTCTCGATGACAAGGCAAATCTCCAAGTTTATGGTACCTTTGTAAAATGGCCTCCTCTCATTCAATTTTAGTATTATTCAACATTAATTTATATATATCCATCTCTAATTACCACTGTACCCACTCGTATGGCATTTTAACAGCAGCGCGTCAGTGAGTATAAGTAGAAAAGAAAGGTTTTAACAAAAATTGATATGGAGAAAAAAAAGAAAAAAAAAAGATACCAGATTAAGAATGTTAGAAGTTGGAAAAGATAAAATCCGGTTAAAAACAACGTGGATAGTCATTTAGGGTTTTTAGGGTTTGTTGTAATGGAGGCTGCTGACTGCCAACCGGAACATGTTGAGGTCAGCAGTACAACTATTTTGGGAAAGTATTCCACTTTATTATTGTGGCTGGAAAAATGAATATCTATTTAAAAAAATAAAAGAAAGGAATATTCATAAAAGTCATTTGAAATGAGCATTTGTCAAAAAGTGATAATGAGAAAAAATTGTCTGAAGGCTCAATATAGTTTGCAATGGGTTCAGCTACCAGATTATGTGTTAGCTTTTGAATGAAACACAGTTGGATGTCTGAGTTTCTTAGTTCCAAACACCTCCATTCTCAGGCACCCAGCATTGCAGAAACACCAGTGTCCAAAATAGTCATTTAGGGTCCAGGGCTCAGCGTTATGTTGATCCATTTAAAGTTTTCGATATTTTCTGATTTATGTTTTAAAACTACACGAATTAAATGTTTTCAACATGTTTTATTTCCTTTTAGATTGCAATAAACTATTTCATTGACGCACAAAGATCGAAGGACAGTCTCATTTTCTTGTGTCAATCATACTTTAAAAAGAGTCGAGGAGTCCAGGTCTGTAGGTAAAGAGGGTAACTCCATAAAACGTTCTTACCAAGCAAATCATCCATTTACTCCCAAATCACGTAATTTTATTCCAACGAATATATTTTTACTTCCAATATTTTATTTTGCAGTAGTTTTCTAATCGAGACGTTGTTTTCCCATCGCGAAGCGTTATTGTTGTTCAATGTCTTCGTCGGAGAGCTGCCAAGAAAATTAGGTCTAGCTTGACAAATCGAAAATGTTTGTCATTGAAGCATTTGTAAAATATCATGCTTTGTTTCACAAGTACGACATATGCATTCGACACAAGCAGTATAGTAGCGAGCTTGTGTATGTTTAGTTCGATTGAGTACGCGTCTTGAGAGATGCTCAAAAATTACGAAATGCTTCAATTTCAGTGACGGATTTAGAGGGGTTTCGGGGATTTAGCAAAAACTCCCTTTCCCGACGAAAATGGCGTAAGTGTCGGTGAAAAACATAGAAAGTTGGTCATTTTAAGCAAAAGGAACCTCTCAATATCGAACAAACTTTAAAATACTTTCGAATCCGCCCCTAATCTGTTTGAGAAACGTATTAAACCACGCACTGTGAAGATTTTATCGGGATAATATGTTAGGAAAATGATAAGATTTGTCTATTGTTTATAAAATATTTAAAAAAGTCATTTGTGCTCGAGAGGAAATTGTCTTCGAATAGGGAATGAACGCAAATGCTGTTTAACTTGTACAAACATATGGTGGTATGTTAATGGAATGCTGTAAAATCTGCGAGAGTTATTAATTGTTGGTCACAATAAAAATTATTCTTGCAAATACAGCTGACCCTGTGTCGTGGAGAGAGCTTATGTTTGTCCAAGCATGAAATTAGCACGTTATTTTTATATCATCTTCAGAAAAATAGCTATTGATATTACTATAGCTGAGTAATGATATATTTTGCTAGTATTGACATTTTCACTTGTCTGCAGATTTAGTATTTTATTTTGGTGGTGGTATTGGTGGTGGTGTTGGTGAGGTTATGACAGGAAAAGTTAGGAAATATATTGAAACAGACTATAACAAATTATCTTTGAAAGAAGAGCTAATAAAGGCTGCATAAAAATTGTGACAAACGATTCAGAGAATATATGTTTGTATAAGGTTTAACGGCACATCAGCACAATACTGGCCATATAGAGCAGATTACAAGTCAAGTTCTAAATATATTAGGATTCAAAATTGCAAACTTTAGGAAGATAAAATCTTCCAAATAAGCGTAAACATGTAGCCCTACAAGATATAAGATAAAAATGTAAAGATTTTTACAATTCTTTAAAATACAAGTAACAAATATACAATGCGAACAAAAAAACAAAACTTTTTATATAAACCACATTCCCTCCAAAAGTTATATAATTTCTATGGTGGTACATCATCTTAAACTTTCTTAACTGAATTCACTTTAAAGAGCTTCTGTCTCATAAGATAGAAATAGATAGACTCAACAAGAATGTGTTCCCCTCTCAAAGGACACAGGCAAGGTATGTACTCTGATCAATGTTCACCCTTCAAGAGATATGTACTCTGATCAAAATTCACCCTTCAAGAGGTATGTACTCTGATCAAGATTCACCCTTCAAGAGGTATGTACTCTGATCAAGATTCACCCTTCAAGAGATATGTACTCTGATCAAAATTCACCCTTCAAGAGGTATGTACTCTGATCAAGATTCACCCTTCAAGAGGTATGTACTCTGATCAAGGTTCACCCTTCAAGAGGTATGTACTCTGATCAAGGTTCACCCTTCAAGAGGTATGTACTCTGATCAAGGTTCACCCTTCAAGAGGTATGTACTCTGATCAAGATTCACCCTTCAAGAGGTATGTACTCTGATCAAGATTCACCCTTCAAGAGGTATGTACTCTGATCAAGGTTCACCCTTCAAGAGGTATGTACTCTGATCAAGGTTCACCCTTCAAGAGGTATGTACTCTGATCAAGATTCACCCTTCAAGAGGTATGTACTCTGATCAAGGTTCACCCTTCAAGAGGTATGTACTCTGATCAAGGTTCACCCTTCAAGAGGTATGTACTCTGATCAAGGTTCACCCTTCAAGAGGTATGTACTCTGATCAAGATTCACCCTTCAAGAGGTATGTACTCTGATCAAGATTCACCCTTCAAGAGGTATGTACTCTGATCAAGGTTCACCCTTCAAGAGGTATGTACTCTGATCAAGGTTCACCCTTCAAGAGGTATGTACTCTGATCAAGATTCACCCTTCAAGAGGTATGTACTCTGATCAAGATTCACCCTTCAAGAGGTATGTACTCTGATCAAGGTTCACCCTTCAAGAGGTATGTACTCTGATCAAGGTTCACCCTTCAAGAGGTATGTACTCTGATCAAGGTTCACCCTTCAAGAGGTATGTACTCTGATCAAGATTCACCCTTCAAGAGGTATGTACTCTGATCAAGGTTCACCCTTCAAGAGGTATGTACTCTGATCAAGGTTCACCCTTCAAGAGGTATGTACTCTGATCAAGATTCACCCTTCAAGAGGTATGTACTCTGATCAAGATTCACCCTTCAAGAGGTATGTACTCTGATCAAGGTTCACCCTTCAAGAGGTATGTACTCTGATCAAGATTCACCCTTCAAGAGGTATGTACTCTGATCAAGATTCACCCTTCAAGAGGTATGTACTCTGATCAAGATTCACCCTTCAAGAGGTATGTACTCTGATCAAGGTTCACCCTTCAAGAGGTATGTACTCTGATCAAGATTCACCCTTCAAGAGGTATGTACTCTGATCAAGGTTCACCCTTCAAGAGGTATGTACTCTGATCAAGATTCACCCTTCAAGAGGTATGTACTCTGATCAAGGTTCACCCTTCAAGAGGTATGTACTCTGATCAAGATTCACCCTTCAAGAGGTATGTACTCTGATCAATGTTCACCCTTCAAGAGGTATGTACTCTGATCAAGGTTCACCCTTCAAGAGGTATGTACTCTGATCAAGGTTCACCCTTCAAGAGGTATGTACTCTGATCAAGATTCACCCTTCAAGAGGTATGTACTCTGATCAAGGTTCACCCTTCAAGAGGTATGCACGTGAGAGGTATGTGAGTCCTATACGTGATCTGCACAATAACGCCTCCTCTCTGCGTGTTCTTTTATATGAAGGATGTCATTCTCCAATGATGGGTTTGATGTTCCGAAGCTTGTCTGTGGAGTCCACATATTTTGCTCAGTATATAGAATATGCCGATTTATATAATATTTGAAGTCACAATATGGAATCTTCCACTCAGAAACGGGTGACTGCAGGGCAGCTTTGGATGCTTTATTTGCACTTTCATTGTCCTTAATACCAATGTGACTAGGCATCCAATAGTATCGAATACTTTTTCCAGATTGTAAAAACATATAATGTTTCCCTCAAATTTGGGATATTAACGAGTCGTAAAATGTCAGGTTTTGCAAGGCTCTCAGTGTGGATAGGGAATCAGAAAAGATGACGAAATTGATTTTTTTTAGAGGTTTCAGAGTAGTTCAAGGATTTCTGGGATGAAAATGGGGGCTTTATCTGATAACCGGCTTGAGATGGTACCGTGGGGTGCTGCAACGGCAGCTGCAACCTGGTCAATATCTTTCGAACCGTCTGTATACAGGGACGTATGACCACGATAGGAGGGAGGCTCTGATTTCAGAGAGAAGAGTCATGGATGAAAATGGAACAATTATTTATTGCACATATGTGCCAGTCCATCTCTGGTTTTAGAATATTACAGAATGCTTTTTAGTAATTAAAGTAGAAAAATAAATTACCAAGCGAGATATTTTCTTTTCTTTTTAATTCAAGATCTTATTAAAATTTCCATGGGAAGAATGAGGCGTTTTGAAAAAATGAAACTATATATTTTTAAATTACATATATTTGTCCTTTTTTCATTATTCGGTCATACTTGCATGATAATAGACTATGACAATAAAACCCTATGTCTGTTTGTCAATTGCAATGAACGTATGAGCGATACCACATAAAGTTGTCTCATGCATACATCATTGCTCGTGTTAAGATGAGAAAATGGCTTGATACGGAAAGCCCGAAACATGTATCACCGTAAATTTATCGGTACTTATTTATAACGATTACCACCGAACGGTATCGAAAGCATGCAGACTGGTACACGATTTCATTGTCCTCTAATAGGAAGTCATAAATGCTGATTAAATAGGTCAATGATGTCCAGTTTCCTTTCCCACTTCATACCTGTGTATAAACCAGTCACAGGTAATTGCCGCTTTAATGATAACATTTTCTTCTATAACGATAATTATGGAGACCATCAACGTCAGTGAAGAATATAAAAAATAGTCTCGTTATCGTTGATTAACAGCAGGTTAGCACGAACCAACCCGACCCTTCGCGGGAAAATGAAGCAAAAAACAAGCGAATTGTATCTGGCACACTATTACGTTTCTGAACGCGATAGGATGAAACAGACTAAAATAACACCGTACGACTTGGTCGTAATTATAAGGCAATATGTAAAAGTTTAACAATTTATTAGCTCTTATAGGTAAATACGAGCTAGACGTAAGTCTATTCACTTAGAGCGCTTTACTGTAAATTAAAATACCAAGTTCTATTTATGTGCATAACATGAAAGAATTCGGACCTATTTTTAAGGTATTTAGGAAAACAAATGTGACCTATTCGCAAGGATTTGCACAGAATTATATGTTTGGAGAAGTGAAGAAAATATTTATTTAGAAGATATTAAAAGGACGATAGAAATCGGTATGTATTAGGTATAGACAGGAATCGCAAAAGTCATTGCAGTGCTAGTAAATTGACTTGACATTTAACTCCGACAGATGTGATGTATGGTGTACCATAAGGGTAAAAAATACCAGTACCGTTGCAAAATCGTTGCAACGTTGTACAATTATCGTAGCAACGTTATCCAATTATCGTAGCACTGGTATCCAATTATCGTTGCTCAGCTAAATCTTGTTGATGCAATGATACTTTTCTTGCCGTTGCAATGATATAATTTACAGTTATAACGGCATTTTTAACACAGTTGTCGTCGCTATGGGATTTATACTCTTTGCAACGGCATTCATATACCGTTGCATCGATATTCACATACCATTGCAACGATATTCAAATACCAGTGCGACAATATTTTTGTTGTTGTTGTAATGATATATTTTATCACTGCAACGTTAATTATTGCATTGCAACAAGGAAAATTACCATTACAACGGTATAATTATCGTTCCAACGATTGAATATACCGTTACAAGGATAAACCACACAAGTTTACCATTGTAACAGTAATTTGTATTGCTGCAAAGCATTACTTACCGTTGCAAAGAAACAAATATACCGTTGCAACAACAAAAATAAGGTTGAACCGGTATTTTAATATAGTTTCAACGGTATGTGAATGTTGTTGTAACGGTATATGAATACCATTGCTACAAATATAAATACTGTTGAAACGACAACAATATGAAAAAAACCATTGCAAAGGTAAATTGTATCGTTTGCAAGGGGAAAATACAAATATTTACCTTTGCAACGATAATTGGATACAGTTGCAACGATAATTGGTTACAGTTGCAACGATAATTGGTTACAGTTGGAAGAGTACTAGTAGTCGAAATATATTTGGTACACCATAGTGATGCTTTGACGCATGTAGGACTTCGACTGCATCATACAAAAATAATATCAACAAAGATTTTTCATGAGCAAGAGTTAAAAGAAAGAAAATACTTTAATTTTGTATAACATTCTATGCTAATGAGAACACGTGGTTATCTACATATTGACTTGCAAATGACATTTTTTCTGTCCCCACAAAGTAGGAAAAAACATTGACGTTTTCTAGGTTTGAAAATATCTCTCTGTAAATATGATTATGCTCAAGATGAGAAACATTTTTCGCGAATATCTTGAAATTTCTTAAAAAATAATTAAAAACAAAGATTTGATAAATTAAGTATTGGTATTTTCTATAAAAAGGACATTATCAAAAGAATTTTAGAATCTAGTCATACCTGTAATATAAATGGTTAATTACAACATCAATAGACATTGATTTGCATGCAACAAAACTCTAGTGTCCTTTATCTCCGTCTTTGAAGTACATTATTTTGCGGTCTTTGTGATTATACTGAACACAATGCAATGCCAGGCTTCAAATAACAACAAGCCTAGCAAAAGATGGGTTAATAATAACTATACGTGAGTTCGTTTTGTAGACAAAAACTACAACGATTAAATAGAGCACTGAACGTTTTTTTTAAAATATAAAACTTTGCATAACTCGTAACTGTAATTTAGTTTTTCACATTTATTTAATTACTAATTTATTTTAGTACTTCATAAATCAATTTATTCATTTTTATGTTGTTGTTCTTTTATGGGAAACATTTGCACAAGAAATGTTTTTGCATAAGTTAAACTTTTTCTAACTCTAACAGAAAATGGGAATACGTTGATACTCGAAGATGAAAAAGGTAACTTTGAAAGGCAGGTAATTAATTAATGTATGTATGTATGTATGTATGTATGTATGTATGTATGTATGTATGTATGTATGTATGTATGTATGTATGTATGTATGTATGTATGTATGTATGTATGTATGTATGTATGTATGTATGTATGCATGTATGTATGTATGTATTTATGTAGGTAGGTAGGTAGGTGGGTATGTATGTATGTATGTATGTATGTATGTTAATGACTTGACGTTATGCCATCGCTGTAAAGAAACTGATTAATGTAGATGAATGGGATTATAAGCTTTCTTCATTTATGACCAATCATGTTCATGTGCGGTTTCAGAATCAACAGTATAGCACAAATATCGTTGCATGTTAGTGGAACATCCCAAATCTCAACTTTCTCTTAGTCTCTGACTCGTCTGACACGCTTTCATGGACACCAACAGAACAGACAATTCTGAAAAGATTAGAAAATTAAGATATGATTGTCTCCAATTTATCGCTTCTAATTAGTAATCAATCTGATTAAGATCAAAATCTAATAATAATAAGTAGACAGCAGTGACGGCGCGAGGGGGGTCAAGGGAATATTGGCCCCTGGCGCCAAGAGAGGGAGAGGGGGGGGGGCGCCGTAGGGAGTTTTTTTCCAGCTGTAACCGGGGCGTATATGGGAGAGGGGGAGGTTTGGAGGTTGGCAACTGACATAAAACAGTTCTCTATGTCAAAGAATGGGCACCACTAAAGAAACTTGTCCCCGGGCGCCTAAGTAGGGGCGCCACCAACTAACATTGCCCCCGGGAGCCTCGAACCCTCGCGCCTTTACTGTCTGACAGGCACCTATAAAGGTTCACGTTCTGACGACTTTTCGAATTCCCGATCGACTTATTTTAGTGACCTATCCGATAAAGCTTTGCATTTCATATTAGGGAGAGTTATGGCTGGAAACCCTGTTCCAAATAATGTTTTTTACTTCACAAATGTGAAAGCTGCAATTTGTTTGGAGGATCTAAAGGTCAACATAATATGACCTCGTGTCGGTGTCCGTCATATTTCGTTATGTCGGAGATGTGATTTTAATCAGACTGGTTTAGCGATGGGCTAGCATTAAGTGACGCACCAAAACAACACGAGACGTATTGACTGCGGTTGATTATTAACATCGACTTCATGTACGTTATATCCCCTATACAAATGGAACGTACCCATAACTCTTCCTTGTCACCTGATGTATGAGTGTAGTATGGTATTTTGTGACTGGTTCTCTGTTTAATCAATAATTTGTTCATCAGAATTGTTTTTTAAACAGAGAACCTAAAGGTTAGTGGTAGAAATACACCATCGGCAGGAGTTATGTGCGCATGAGTTCCATTATTGCTGAATAAACAAAGTAAAACGAACAGTGTTACCATACATAATACAAAATACAAAATAGTTGATGCAGCTTTAAACATACAAACTATTTATAGCCATAATATGAGCAGCGTCAACATAATTGCTAATACCTAAGCAATTCTTATGTGAAATTTAAATGTTCTTAGGAACTGACGATGAACGCCATTTTGCCAGCTATTTCTGAGGCAATATATTGCACCTCTCAGAGTAGTCAACATATGCCCTTAAAGTTATTCAAAGGGCTTGAAGAAAAGTTAAACCGAGGCTTGAAAGATGTGTCAAGTTAAAAGATGCACCATAAACTCGTCTTTATATGAAAGGAGATTTGATTAAAGAATACATCATGTTTTGATCACGTTGTATGAGATAAAGGCGACTCTTTATATATATATATATAAGAATGTGTGGTTGGGTCAGAGTAGTCTAAAAAAGAACCCAATTTTCGCCTAAGAATTCCTGTCGATGAAAATCGTATAGTCCATGTGGGTGGAAACACTATGATACACATTTTGAGCCCACGCGGATGGAAACACTATGATACACATTTTGAGTCTATGTGGATGGAAACACTATGATACACATTTTGAGTCCATGTGGATGGAAACACTATGATACACTTTTTGAGTCCATATGGGTGGAAACACTATGATACACATTTTGAGTCCATGTGGATGGAAACACTATGATACACATTTTGAGTCCATGTGGGTGGAAACACTATGATACACATTTTGATATTCACTTGTAGCTGACCACAACCAGAAATCTCATTCCTTATTTCCCTTTATTATTTCTAAGTAAATTCATACATAGATGCCACAATTTGCAGATTTTGTTGCATATTACGCTCATAATACCTGTTGGCTAGAAGACTTTCAACCTCATTACTAATGTGATCGACAGCTCTTTTCATAAATCCAGATGGATAACATAACTAGACCTCAGATTTAGCTTTCGGTAAATGTGTTTTCCTGTGCGACTTGACTTCCTGCTTTAGAATGTATTTTAACCCTTTATCAGCGCTACTTGACCCCTCTTTTAGCTTTTGGTGAAGGCATTTTTCTTCACTACTATATCCCGATTTAGGCGTTTGGTTCATACCTTTTCTGGCATTAGGAAACCTATAATTTTGGCCTGGGATAAAGACTTTTTGCTGTGCTCCTTGACTTTTGATTTAGACTTTTGGTAAATAGCTTTTCCTTCTCTACTTGATCGCTGCATTATGTTTTTGGTAAAGGAACAATAATGGGTGTTTAACATACCTGGAAGGATAGCTAGTGAAAAAAAGATCCATCCGATGAGTTTGGACTAAATCAGAGCAAACTTTACTACCGGTTTTATTTATTTATTTTGTTTATTTTGTTTTTATACATTTAAACCATTATTTAGCGGACAATGCGAATATTCAAGGCCAATAAATTGAAGTCATCACGTTGTACTCTAGATTAGCCTTCTTTTGAGCTAACTCTACGAACACTGCTAGTTCATACAATTTCTTGGTAATATATTTCATGTATTTTTTCTTGCGGGTTCAATTTCCTTTTTTCTGTTGTTTTTTTCTTTCTTTCTCATGAGACGTTTCTAGTCAAACTTATCTTATCCAGTTGAAATTGTTAGATGCATTTATGACTGTCAATCACTTTAGAGTGCTCAACATACCTTGGTTTTCTTTGCTATTTTATACCATGATATAGTTTTTTCATGTCATTTGCATTTAACGTAATCAAATTTTGAAACCAGTAAAAGAGTTTCGCTTGTGCCCGCATTCCAATATTTCAGTTGATTAAGCTGTTAATGGCGCGAAGCCACAAGATAAGATCTCCGATGACAGTATCAACACATAAATGTATTATTGATAACTATCACATGTTGTCAGGCGAGAGTAGATTGTTATGTATTGCATAAATAAATAATATCTAAAATAGTGATGAAAACTAATTTTCAGTCATTACTGACAATCAATGTACATAAATTGAACAAATTCATTCTGATGGAATTGTAAACAAACAATCCGACCATGGGAAATTCAATGAAGTGCCCGTGACTAAATTGAAAAAGAATTTAGATCCATCACCATAATACGTACATGTATTTACAATTAGTGTCTCATGAATTATATTCCAAATTACCATGACATTTCAAAAACCTTTTGTGTATTTAATTGAAATCAAGAAGCGTAATAAAGTGGAGTTTCAAATAATGTTTTGAATATGAGTCCTATTAATGTTCTCATTGCATGGAAAATTGCTTTTTAATTGCTTGACCATTAGAGTCCAGTATTTTACTGGCTGTGTCTTTTTCCATAAAAAGGTCTTTGTGCATCTCACTCAATGTAAATTAATATTGATGAATTTCCAATAAAATGCTCGGTTATTGAATTCATATATGACAGCCATCATTAGGTTTTCATATGTTAGTCAGTGATCGTAACCGAGAGTTGCCAAATAGACTGCATTGTTGTCTAACACTGTCGCCATAAAATACCACCCAATTGTGCCCACCACCACCACCATACCCCCCCCCTCCAAAAATAAAAATAAAAAAATAAAATAAATAAATAATTCAGTCCGTCGTAAACCACCTCCACTGGAAGAAGACAAACGTTGTCTTATAAAGTATACATTCGGTGTCTCAAGAACTGTTTATCTTATGTCTCAAACATGCAAAACATGTACTACAGTACTTCAGTTCAACCCCGTAACTATTGGAACACTAAAAGTAAATCCCTAGTAGAAAAGAAAAGGAAAAAAAAAAACAAAAAAAACAAAAAACAACAACAACATTAAATAGAACTCGCACATGGAAAGATGTAGGAGAAGACCGGTGTCCCTGTTGCGTAATTTTAACATACGGCAAGACCAGGTTAGACCTCTATTTCCAGTAGGTGAACACATTTGGTTTACTCGGGTATTATCCTTCAATTGTTATCCTATAATTTCTCAAAATTTAATTGGTAAATCTAAGGAATAAATGTTAACATGTTATCTGCAATAAATAATTAGTTACAAAACAAAAATTGCACTCTAGGAGGATTTTATTCGCCTTAAAATTTAAAGGCATAAAAGGATGCAAGCCAAGTCATTCATCTCTTCGAATGATCAAAATAGGGGTTCCTGATAAGTTGAATGCTAGTAATGACGCAATAGTAAAACTATGGACAAGTTATGAAAAGTTATGACGCAATAGTAAAACTATGGACAAGTTATAAAAAGTTATGACGCAATAGTAAAACTATGGACAAATTATGAAAGGTTATGACGCAATAGTAAAACTATTGACAAGTTATGAAAAGTTATAACGCAATAGTAAAACTATGGACAAGTTATGAAAAGTTATGACGCAATAGTAAAACTATGGACAAGTTATGAAGCGAACAGACTCAGTGTAAAAGTGATGTGTGTTTGACACTGATCCAGTCGTCAAGTCGAGCCAGCTTGGTCGTGATATTGTGATACTATCTAATTAATTCCAAGTGCCATTGTAACAATACCTGTGACACACGATAACGCTTGATTTAATGAACGACTGAGGAAAACATTAACTGGCTGGAATCGAACCAAGTTATACTTTCATTCCTTGTAAGATATTAATCGATCTCTTGTGTCGAGCCAATGAAAGTAAATGTAATTAAATAATAACGCTGGCTCGACTCGTGACCTACACCGGATATGTGGATTGGAGACAGTCGTAAACTCGAATCGGCAGAGTAATTGTAATTTTCCTAGATAAACATAGATGGCATCTGCTGAGGTTTCTTTAGGCTTAAATTTTTATTTAATGCTGCCTAAAGACTAAAGAATGACTAAAGTAATTTGTGAAATGTATGAATATACCATAAATTCCTACCCTGCTCGGGCAAAACCTAATTTTCCGACGATATCCCTGCAGTTGATGTTGTCGTGGGCATTTTCAAAATCTGCGAGTATTGGTAATAAATAGATTTTGATGTTCAATGCTCACATTTTTAAAACAAACTTTTGACGTGACTTCCATGTATGCAGATAATATTTTTAAATTGTGCCAAATGAGATTTTCCTTATAGTGAGTGCTAAAGTATAAACAAACAGTTGAAATCGGGGAAAATATTCATTAAAAAATCAGTCATACTACCAATATGACTAACAAATACATCCCTGAGCAGGGCATTTTTGGAGGACTTATTGCGGCATATGTTTCATTTTTATTCATTCATCAATTAAAATAAATTTAATTACCGGTACCTTGCATTGTACCAATTCAAACTTTCTGACAAATGCATTCCAGGGTTTGTAGACAGATAAAGTAACAGCCAAGGCCTGATATGTTGACCAGTCGTTATGAATGTTTAGACAACATTTGGCACATAATTGATCTGCATCCGATAATCCATTGGTCATCAATAAATAAGCACGGATCAATAGAGATGATCAGGGAAGGTAAGATAAATTTGAATACAGATAAAAATACCGGCATTTTTCAACATATATGGCAGTGTCTGTCCTGTTTGGTTTGGTTTTTCTACAAAGCCTGAATGCATTTTGTCAGCCAGGCTGAAGTTGTACAATGTAATGGATCTTTAACAAAAAATGGAGAATGGAAAAAACAGAAAAAATATGTCACAAAAAGTGGCAAACAATTCCGTGCTTAGCGAAGTGCTTATTAGTAGTATTGGTAATATGACTGATTGTTAATGAATATTTGTCTCTTCTATCTCATCTGACTGATTGTTAATGAATATTTGTCTCTTCTATCTCATCTGACTGTTTACAGTTTAGGTTATCATTTTGTCAGTATTGTCTTAAGGTGTAAAATGGGCATAGACAGGTATGCTGTTGACTTGTTGTGAATTACAGTCTCTTCTGAGGGCAGCTAGGGTAGGAAGTTTTATGGGTATCGTCTTAAGGTGTAAAATGGTCATAGACAGGTATACTGTTGACTTGTCGTGAATTGTAGTCTGTTTTTAGGGCAGCTGGGGTCGATAGTTTGATGAGTATCTTCGGTATATTATATATAAAGATACCTGACATTCTCTACCATTGTAACTAATTTTCACTACATATTCTCGTTTCTTTGGTTACTTGATGACCAAAGAAGAGAATATAGGACTTTGTTTATACCTTTGGTTTCGTTGCTACCAGTGGTTTGCATTGATTCAACATCATTACTATATCAAAAGCTGCTTTCAATGAAATCATCGTGCAAGTTTTAGTGTCACTGTGACAAACATTTGTCACGGATTTAAATTAGTATAAATCACAGCACGTTTCCTTATAGTCATTTCAATAGGTGTGCTTACCGCCACTAACAATTATTTCTGTTATCAAGAAATTAGATATAGTGTAAGGATCCCACTTCTGTGTGGTAAGGGTAACTGAGGATGTAAACATGAGTCTGTTGATGTTTCCTCTACAATAAATGACAAATACAAATGACTATTATAATAATGACGATATGATGACTGGTGACTTCTTCACGACAAAGTAACCGTAACTACTACTACTACTACTACTTCCAACAACAACATCATGGTTATGATAATGATGATGATCATAATCTATTTGTTATTATAATAATAATATCATAATGATCCTATTAATGATATATTTTTTATCTTCTGTTTGTTGTTGCTGTTGTTGTTGTTATTATTATTATTATTATTAGTAGTAGTAGTTATTATGCTTCCGGTACATACGAGGTGTTAGTCGTGCTAACTGTTGTCACTAGGATTCCCTAATTTTAAATGACATTTATGCTGATAACAGAGAGAGTTTTGGTAAATCTGAAATTTATCACTTTAACATGACAAATATGTATAGACAATAAGATGAATGCTAGAAAAATGACTTTATTTGGAATGAAAGTGTGAACAAAGAAGGTTAGGTACATATGTAGAAACCCGTGCAGTGGTGGCTTGGGGTCAGACTTCACGGAGTTGGAGTATACTGTTAGCTTTTTGTTCAGCCTGAAGATGGGTATTGGCGTTGAGCAGTGGAGGTGCTGGATCGAATGTTTCTTTCAGCCAGACAAATCCCCGCAATCTACATCAATTACAAAACTTGCAATCAGTGGTGTATCTTTGGTAGTGAAATGTGTTCAGTTTTTCCTGTTGTTTGTACACGGAGTGGAGACCAGTCCAGGTCCTGAGCCCAGGGGTAGACCCCCAAAATCCAATCAAGGAAGAAGAACACACCCACAAGCGCATCTAAATAACACCAGGCCACATCAACCTACTGAGGAGCGTGAAAAAAACTCGCAAAATACATTATTTCCATGGGTGGGTAACTCTCAATTTAACCAGACGAATCCAGTTTGGGTTAGTGTTTTTGTACTAACTCAGCAGCCTCCCCCCCTCCCCATCCGTAGCACACGATATGAGAGAAAGAATAGATATGAATGATGAAACCTTTACCGAAACGGCCGAACCAAAGGACTTAAGCATGAGAACTTTAATTCTAGAAATAAGAAATGAAGTGCGGAAACTTAATGAAAGATTCAATTCTACTGAATGTTCCCTAGATGAACTAAAAAATAAAAAAATGAACCCCTAATAAATTAGAATATGGTCACGTCAAACAAAATTAAGAACCTGACTGAAACAGTCAACGAAATGGAAACAGGATTGCAGGCGAATGAAAAAACAAGAAAACAAAACAAAACAAAACAAAAAAAGCCCCCCCCCCCCCCAAAAAAAAAAGACAAAAAAAAAAAAAAACAAACAAAAGCGAAACAAAACAAACAAAAAACAGGATGCTAATTCCCGTATACAGAATTTAGTGTTTTGTGGTGTGTCTGAAAATCGGGGAGAGAAATGGGAGGTTACAGAGAAATCCATTAAAGTGTATATTAAGGGGCGCTCTACAGATAATACGTGCTTCTGAGAGAGTGACAAGTGTAAGATGAAGTTGTTTGCATTTGCAACACGCACAATGGAGAGAATGTTGGCATACATATATGTTACTCTCATGTACTGTGGCTGAAATTTCTTTACATATTGTACTTGTGGAAATGGGACATGATCTAAGCACGCAGCAGACAGAAATGGCCGCTCCAAAGTACTCGGAAAATCAGCCTCAATTAGTCAAAAGTACACTATTTTTAGCAGTTATTAAAATAGGGAAACTAATTTTGCGAGAGTTGGCAATACCAGTCTCTTCAAGTACAATGAATGAATTACAAAATATATAAAAAGCAAAAAAAGTTATCGGCTCTTTTTTTTTAAATTTACCTTTGAAGAATAGAAAGTGAAAATGACCAAGCGGAGCTAGCAGTTTTTTGAGAGGTGCACATCTTAAGTAAGACCAAGTGGTATACTCTATAACCCAAATTGCACCGATCAATCATACACCATAATAAAGGGAATTCAAAGTTCTTTTAACAATACCTAAGATATACAAGGTCTTTTTAAAATAGCCAAGACAACCAGTGAGGAAATCCTGGGTAATTCTTTTTCTTTAAAAATCTAACCCTATGCAAAGTTCGAAACTGGAGAGTGCCACCTTAATTATTGGATTGGATTCGGAGAGAATAGAAATTGAAAGAGCAATCGACTCAGATCAAAAGAAAACCCAATACCAGCGATCTTCAAAATTTCCAGATATAAAGACAAATAGAAAGTGTTGAGACTCTATAGAAAGAAAATGAAAAAGCCCGTGAAGTTGCCGACAGAAACCCGACTGAGAATGACGATACAGCTGTAGCTGCAGCT
This sequence comes from Margaritifera margaritifera, assembly GCA_029931535.1. Lineage (NCBI taxonomy): Eukaryota > Metazoa > Mollusca > Bivalvia > Unionida > Margaritiferidae > Margaritifera > Margaritifera margaritifera. The sequence goes on along the minus strand of JAQPZY010001236.1, from coordinate 767,016 downwards.
GCAGCTTACAGACCGGTTAATGTGCGTATAGCTGAGGATTTTCCATTGAGAGTGAGAAAGGCTCGTGTCAACCTTTACCTGACATTGAAAAAAGCTCTAGAACAAGGAACGAAAACGTTTTACAAATATGACAAATTAATAATAGACGGTTACACCTGAGTATTTGGTGAGGTTCGAAATAATGCCGCTCTTGTAGACAAAAGATAGGACTCCAAAATGTGTATGATGAGAACGTTTCTAATTCTTCATTAAGTTGTTTAGTATGGAATAATATCTGGATTGAGTGGAAAACTTTCAAGATAAAATACGTCTGATTTTATTAACTATGTTGAAACATTTGATATACTAGGCTTTGTTGAAACGTGTGCAGAAACGATAGATCAGTTTCATATTAACGGTTATAAAAACGTTGACATGTTAAGAACTAAATCACAAACAGCTATAAGAAATTCAGGTGGGATATCGGTGTTTGTTCGTTAATCCCTCTTCAAGCATTTCAATATATCCAGAATAACAAGTATCTCAGAAATGTTGTTTGTTTAGTTATATAATCTAAGGCAAGCATGCTAAAGTGGAACGTGCTATTTGGTTTATCTCTATGTCACTTGAAAACTCCTCTGTTCACTCTGAGGAAAATGTATATATAGTTGTAGAAAATGAAATAGTTTATCTGAACACGAAGTATACTGGCTATAAAATGATAGTTAATGCTTACTGAAAAAGATTTATCAAATATAATAGTGTTATAGACCTACTTCAAGAACTTAATTATACAGAAGACGAAGACATGTATGGTCGGGGTAATCAAAACGTAAGGGAGATAAATCATTATGGAGAAAAACTTGTACATTTATGTCCGATGACTGGGTTAAGGGTAGCTATTGGTAGATGTGGATCAGATAAAGGCATAGGAAAATTTACATGTATTCATGGTAACTCGGCCTCAACAATAAATTATGTTTGAGCTGACGTATGTGTTTAAAAATTCTATCCTCCTTTCACATAGATGATAGATTGAAATCTATCTATTTGTCCATTTTATTTTCCCTTGAATACATGGGCAAATTAGAACAGAAAGCTGTAAGCGACTTTGGAGGTAAAGTAGTAGATAAATTCATATAGAACAAAGAAAAGGGCTATCTTTTATCCCAAATCTCTAGGATCAATTATCTCAAAATGTGGATGCAATTTTAAATGATATTAATTATAACAAACTCAATTAATGCGTCCAAACAATTACTGGTATTTACCATGATGAGCTAACCTAAAGAAAACAGTCAATAGAACGCAAAATCTAGCTGTGACGTCTCCAAGAAAACTTCTGAAAGGTCAGTCTTGGTTTGGCAGAGATTGTATAGCCGCTAAAAGCAAAGCCTTAATATATCTAACACAGTTCAGAATGCAAGGCACAATTGAATCACTTGAAGATTATAACTTCTATAGAAATATGTATAAATCTCTTTCAAAAGCAAACGAAAGCAATATAAATGAGAACAAAAAATAGCCTTTTATGTGCATTATACTTTACAAATACACAATTCTTTCGGGGTCTTGTTACGAATCCGATTACTCACGCACAAATCAGTATCCCATCTGCAGCTTGGTATGAATATGTTTCAGAATTATTTCATTTTTCCTGCTCTGTTGACTTGCTATAGGAAATGAAAATATTCAAATAGTTCATGATACTCTATACAGAATAATCTCTGAAGAGGAGGTCCGCCTAGCACTGAATAAACTGAGGCATGGAAAAGCTCGGGGAGTAGATGCTTTATCCAGCAATTTCTTTATATGTACGGGAAACTTAGTTGCACCAATATTAACAATATTATTTAATAAACTATTCGATATTAGATAGTATGCAACAGTTATCATTACACCAATGCTGAAGAAAGGTGATGCAAATGAACTCTCCAACTACAGAGACATTAGTTTAATACCTGTGTTAAGCAAAGGTTTTACATCGATTTTAAATAATAGGATAAATGAATGGGTGGACAAGAAGTAATTACTTGGCGAAGAACACGTCGGTTTTAGAGCGAATTATTCTAGAGTAGATAATATGTTTACATTATATACATTAATCTGTAAATATTTAAGAAAACACAGGGGTAGATTATATGTAGTATGTATATACGATTAAAAGAGAAGCTAGTTAGTGGAAAAATGCTAAGGATTATTAAGGCAATTTATAATGATGTAAAAGCATGTTTTAAGTCCAAATTTTTTTTATTACTGATGTGTTTAATTGCTCTGTGGGCGTACGCCAAGGTTGTTTTGTATCGCCTTTACTCTTTTCTTTATTTTTGAACGATCTGAAACCCTTGTTAGCAGAAGGAAACAGGGGAGTATCGGTAGAAACTTTAGAACTATTTTTACTGTTGTATGCAGATGATTTAATTGTCTTTGCTGACACTGCTAATCAGTTGCAAAATATGCTCAATAGACTGCATCACTATTGCTTAAAGTGAAAATCAAAAATGAATATGGAAAAAAATTAGAAAAACAAGAGTGATTGTATTTCGCAGAGGTGACTATCTCGGAAGTTATGAAACGTGGTACTATGGCCCTACAGAGGGAAAGATTGAATCATATTACAAGTATATAGGATGTATATTTTCTTTAAAAAAATCGCATGGTATATGTGCCAGAAAACTCTATCATTACATGCATTAAAGAATATGCATATTTTCTTTTTAAAAAATCGCATGGTATATGTGCCAGAAAACTCTATCATTGCAAGCATTGAAGGCAATGCATATTTTGAAGCGAAGTCTTTCAAAATTTGGCAGAATACCTGTAACTGGATTGCTTCGTCTGTTTGACTCGAAGATAGCTCCCATTCTTAACTATGGGTCTGAGGTTTTGGGTTTTTGTGATGCCAACGATATTGAAAAAGTTCATTGGTCGTTTTCTAAATATATTCTTGGAATATCTAAGTATACTCCAAATGCATTCGTATATAATGAATTTAGAAGAATTAGTATACAGAATATAATATACAAACGTATTTTTTAAATGTTGGCCTAACATTCTAAAAATGCCAGAAGACAGATATCTTAAACAATGTTATAATTTACAACTAAGATGGGGAGAAAATTGTGATTGCTGGGCTAACATTGTTATAAAGCTTCTATGTATATATGGATTATGTATGGATTTGGCAGTGTTTGGTGTAGTTAGGGGGTGAATGATGAAAATACATTTCTTAAAATATTTAGTCAGAGATGCGAATATATTTTTAGGCAACAACTTCATGACGAGATTGAATCAATTTAAAGACTGTGTTTCTATTGGTCATTAAGAATAAAGAATTCACTTGTCAAATATATCTAGATTTGTTGGGAGACAGAGACGTTTGTTACATAATTACAATGCTTAGTGCAGGTAACTTGAAAATCAGAGGTAATACAGAAATATATGAAAATATTTGTTATGAAGAAAGATTGTGTCAAATTTGTAATGTTAATACAGCAAATTAATTTCATTTTATTACTGCTTGTCCGCTATATGGAGAATGCTTCTTCTTTATGACTCTTCTTGCCCTCTGTCAAATGAGGCCAATACGTTCTTCTTCTACTTTCTTCTGTCAATGGCTTCGTTTTGGACCTCTTCCCATGTGTTCCAGCCCATTTTTCCCATCTCCTTCTTCACCAATTGCTGCCAGGTCAACTTTGGTCTTCCACGTTTCCTTTTCCCTTCTGGTTTCCATATCATGGCAGTAGTCATTAGTCTCTAATCTGGTCGTCTCAGTGCATGGCCTATCCATATATACCGCCTTCTTTTTATTTCCTCTATCAACGGTACCTCCTTTGTAATTCTGCCAAGCTCTTCTTCGTTTGAGATCTTGTTTGGCTACAACACCTTCAAATTTTTTTTCAAAACATCAGTTGTGGAAGCCCCTCAGCTGGCTTTCCTCTTTCTTCGAAGGGCACGAAGTCTCACATCCATATAGCAGTATTGATTTTACGTTGTTGTTGTATATCCGTATTTTTGTCCTTTACTATAACATCCCTTTCGCCATATCTTTTATAATTTAATGAAGGCTTGATATGGAGAATTACGAAGAAAATATTTACCCTCCTTGTTATATAAAAATCCAAAATTAGAAAAATTTACAACTGTTATACAATTGATAATAGAAAAAAATTCGGATGACTCATTTAGCATTATTTACTATAAAACCCTTCAAGATTAGATAAAACTGTTTTGTCATCAACTCCTGTTACATAGACTGTATTATATCTTAATATAAATATCACAATACTACTGTTTGCTCCTTGCATGTTTTAAGGTTGTCTCTAATTTATATCATGTGATTACTGTGTAATATATATTTGTATTTCACCCAATTAAAAAAAATACAATAATGATTAATGACCTTTGTAATAGATACCATGTTCTTCTGTTACACAATAAAACACCTTTTTATACCGCATGATGCATGGATATGCATCATGGGCCAGTGGCCTATATTACAAATAAATATTAGTATTGATTATTATTATTAATATTATTAATATTATTATTATTATTATTTTATTATTATTAAACAGTAAAAAGTCAAATCAATTCAATAATGATCAATGAATGTGTCTTGAACAAGTGAACAATAATAATAATAATAATAATAATAATAATAATTATTATTATAAAAGATGCTGATGGCAGTATCATAATTAATAATATAGTGATACTCATCAGTAATAATATATTATATATAGTTTCTACTACTACAATTACTACTACTACTACTGTTATTATTGTTGTTTTATATATAAAAATCTAAACTAATTTGTATATAATAATAAATTACTTAATTATATAATTTATATAATTAAATTAATTAAAACAATATGATTTCAAATTATTTAATGTTACTTTAAATTAATGCTGCTTAAATGAATGATTGAATGCATATCGAATTTATAAAAACTTTTCCTAAGCTCACATCTTTTTACGCATTGGTTAAAATATTAATGTTGCAAAGTTCTGCAGTAACTTACCTATAAAATATATGAATTTGAAAAATTCGCCAAGATTTTAATTTTAAATTAAGAAAAAATATAAATAAATAGACGTAAGAGTCTGAAATTGTTTTGGATAAAGCAGTAGTAACGTTAACGATTATATACACGGCCTTGTCAATGCTGACATCTTTGATTATTCTCTATACTAGCATCGACTTGTGAAGTAATTGTGTGCATTCATTAGAGTGTTTTGTTATCTGGAAATGATGTGCCTTGAGGGTAAAATCAAGGGAAGTAAATCTCTGATGGAGATAGCAACACTTGAAATGGCACACAGGCGCCTCGTTGCTGAAAACCATGTGTAACTTGCGAATGATCTCTTTTAATTAGTTAGAACACAGAAATTTTAAATATTAAGCTCGATTCACCATAAATAATAATCATTATCTCATCAGCGCGTAATTGGATAATGTTGATCTAATCATTTGGAAGAGAACTTTTGACTTGAATTGGGATTAAAATCAAACTACGTGTAGCTTGTTAACTATCTTGTTTCGCAATTTAAATCAATGATGCAATTATCATGTTTCAATCTTTCTTCTCAGGAACAAGTGAAATGCATTTCTTGCTTTCTATTTTCTTATCAGCCTTTTATCAGCTACAGATGATGGCATCAAAAGGCAATAGTCTCTTTCTTGTGCCTGTAGAGATCTACTCTTCGATAAAAAGCCCACTTAAAAGACTAAACGAATAACACGTTCGCTTGGAATGTCACAACGTATACCCAAATTGTGAAGTATGATTTGTACTGAAAGGTTTTTATTTCAATCTGAGCAATTTCAACGACGTTAATGCCAAAACTTTGACATGTATTACTCGTCCTTTTCTTGATTGCGTATGCGTTCCGCACGTGCACTTGATATAACAACATGATACTTTGAGATAATATCAAAGTGTTGATGGCAGACACTCATAGCAACCACTTAGATTGTCTCTCGGGGTAGTTTATCTGATTGTTAGCTTCAATGAACAATACAAATTTTTATGGGTTAGTGGAACGTAGTGCGCCATTTAAAAAGTGCAAGTTGGTGACGAATGAAGCGCATAACTGCTGGTACGGCAGTGGCTATGCCACGGAACAGCCACCGAAAGAGTTACTTCTAAGTACCACGAACCGGACGCGTCTTAGAGCTATCTCAATGGGGTTTTTTAAACAATACATCTAGGGGTTTTTTTCTTAGAAAAAAAAAATCTAAATGTAATTATTTTAAACTCAAGAATGAATTCCGTATTTTGAAATAGAGAATGATTGGTTAGTAACTTGCACGTGTGTGAATGTTCAGTTGTTTATATCATGCTCTGGATGAAAACAAACTTGTAATATATGTGGCCTTGCGATCTTTAAACAGATACAAGGCGGATTGTAATAAACATGCAACGAAATCGTATAGTTTTGATGACAATAAAGGTGAATAAACAAGAAAATAAAATACACAACAGCATACATACATACATAATTGACTTGTTGCTAATATTTGTTTTGAGGGACTCTACGTCCAACATTGGAATTGAATTTTTTTTTTTAAAAATGAGGTGTAATTACCTCTATACAAAAATTGAATTATGATACATTTAATGTTTTGTGCGAATGGTATTGTCATCGTGGACAACTTTAATTGTTGACATTCTGTGAAACGTACCATGTCGGTACGTAATCAATACTATCAAATACACAATGAAAGTTGCCGCATAGCGATTTATATAGCTATCGGAAGCTTGAAAAATTGTAATCAAACACATTCCTTTTCGATTCAAAATTTCCCAATTTAGGGCACATTTTATTAAATCTTGGCAAAATGTGTATTTCCTTTGTCTTTGTTGAAAGCAGAACCCTAACAATAGTAATTCTATTATATCATAAGATAATTGTTTACAATCCTATCACCTGAAGTGCTTAAAATAAAATGTTTGAAGAGACCATTAATTGATGTCCTCTTGACAACGCGTTAGTGTCAACATACAAAAGAAAATGTTATAAAGAGACTTCTTGACAACGCGTTAGTGTCAACTTACAAACGAAAATGTTATAACGTTTCTACTTACAGATTTTGAGTGGCAGGAAATTTTAAATAAACATGAGTTTAATTCGCTAATTTTTATTTAATGGTTAAGTCGTTTACATGTGGAAATGTATTATGTATTGGAATATCAACTGTGTACTTTTAACAAAAACCTTTTAACAAACTGGATGTATTTTTTCGATTTGCTTTAAATCCATATAAAATGTTGAGCACTGAGTTGGTCAGGAAAATATTATTAAAATGCACGTCGTATTTAAGCCATCGCTGATATACGAAAACATTTTTTGTCAGCTATTTGTCTATCTCTGTCTGTCTGTCTGTCTGTCTCTCTATATATATATATCCATTATATCTGATAAGTTGGAAAACGGTGGTGGAGGGATAAAAAAAGTATCTTAACGTCTTGACCTAGTGAAATCAAAGATAGATAGATAGATAGATAGATAGATAGATAGATAGATAGATAGATAGATAGATAGGTAGGTAGGTAGATAGATAGATAGATAGATAGATAGATAGATAGATAGATAGATAGATAGATAGATAGATAGATAGATAGATAGATAGATAGATATGATTAGATAATCGATTATTTAGATATTCTGAAAAGAAACCCCACTTAAAGAGGGACATTAACTCTGTAGAGGTTCTTTAAAAAAAAAACAAGACTAAAAGTGAACATTGGCTATCACGATTGTGAAACGATTATATTTGACAACAGATGTATTAATTTAGAGATAACTTCCATCACGCAAGTAACTGACATTTACATATATGCTGATGAAATGGTCGTTAACGTCAATGGCTTATCAAGTTGTAAATAAAATCAGCATAATTTTACAATTTGTCGTCCTCATGTACATCCATACAGGATTATTTTTCTACATACTCTACAGCGAATCTTACTCAAAACTCTTTCGTAGACGTAATAATTATCTGCTCTTGAAATATATTAGTACATTGACTGCCTACAGGAAATTATAAACAATCATAGCATAATTTTTTGTCAGTGAATGATTTTTCACATTTCCAACAGATACTGTAGTAATTGTTATTTACAAGTAAATTATTTCCTGTCTTTTTGTCACATTGACATTTGGGATGGTAAATTTTATCTTAACTTAAAAGCAGTCGTGTGTTTCCTACCACAAAACACTTAAATTTTGACAATATGGCATTGATATTGCATTTACAGAGCGATATCCTACCATCTGCTTTTTGACGTCATAATTTGTAGCGATTTCGGTAGGTGAAAACATGTGCGGTAGTTGGCTCTGATCCATTGTTCCATCACTGAATTCCGACTTCAGTGATTGCTAAAGATTTTCACACAAAGCTTATAATCTCGCGGATAAACGGTCTCATACTATTCTCTTCGAACACGAGAGCGATTCCATACAATGTATTAATTATTAATTCTCTTTAAATGAGACAAATACAACAAATATTTTTAACTGGGTCACACAGTGATGACACAGACGATAAAACTATAAAATTGTCGTGATTGTTCTTATTCCAAAATTATAAATTTTATTTCCTTATTTTATCCATTATTTATCTATATTCATTGATATGACATGGATTGTATGCGATTCATTAGAATATTCTCTAGAAATTAAAGTTAAATCTTCTAATTGATCTATTTTTGCAATCTTTTTTTGCATATTATCGAGTCAAGCCTTTACGTTTACTTGGCATACTACCTATTACAACTAAAAACATTTATTTCGGTTTACCTGCTTTCATTCACATCTTTTTTTCAGATTTTAAATACTTCTCCAACCGCCCAATACTATAGTGCTATCAGTAAGTATTGAGTTGTCCATGTTTTTTAAAAAAAAATCCTCTAAGTCTTAAAAAGTTGAATGAAAAAGTAGAGTAAATATAATCATAAGTTTGTTAGAAAAAAAGATTTGAAAAATAGCTACAGACATTCATTCTTAGTATTTGTTTTGGCTCTCTAGTGTCTTGATTAATGCAAATGCTGACGCGTCAAAGACGAACATAGCATGTGACGTGTCTTTCTAATTGTACTCAAGTTTTAAATGTCAGGCCTAAATTTTCAATGACTGGTACCTTAGGTCGAAATTAAAGTATATACGCACAACCGAGAAGTTATGGAACAATTCTTACAGAAAAAATAGATGTATTGACTTTCGCACAGCTAGCAATAATTGGAAAGCACCATTGTAATATCGTAAAGTGTACAGACCATGCGTATGCAGCTATTATTATTATTATTATTATTAGTAGTAGTAGTAGTAGTAGTAGTAATTCTACTACTAGTAGTAGTAGTAGTAGAGCTATGTGGGTGAGCATGACGGAATACGGTTAGAGTGCATCGTGCCGTTAGTCTCAGAAGGAATCCCGCGTCCTTTTCTCCATTTGGATCTGGTGAGCTGCACGGGAACGTAGATGGGGGCTACAAGTAAACTGGTCTTAACGACGGGGAAGAAAATAGGAGAATCCCACTCTTTCCAATAATTATAAATAACCACCAAACATTTGGAGACGGCAAACAGAGGGTAACTATGGCCAAGTTAAAGCTTATGTTAAGTCGCTCCAACTTTGGCATCCTCTATTTATGATTGTTTATTATATTGATATATACTGATTACGGTTCTAAAACAAAATGGAAATGTAGTTCTGCAGATATAATATTTATACGGGGCTTTGTATATGTTGTATAGGTAGTGTAGATACCCAGTGATATTTATTCAGAAAGGGGCAAATTTGTGAAAACCGGTACTATCTTTCCAGATCTAACAGATAGCACTCGGGAAAAGAAAAATAGGTTTGAGTGCCTACAATGTTTTTCTACACTATTTGTTTATAAAGAGCAATTGTATGAATATCCACTCTGGACCTTTTTTTTAATGCATACACCTTTAGTGGACAGGCCTAAGGTCAGCTGTATGAAAATCTACACTGTATTTTTAAAAAAAAATTTTTTTTATACATATATATCAACTAGTAGTGGACAGGCCCAAGGTCAGATGTATGAAAAGCCACAGTGTAATTATTAATTTGTTTTACACACATACATTATCATTTTTAAACAAATACTAAATTAGTATTGGACAGGCCCAAGGTCAGATGTACGAAAATCCAGTGTAATTATTAATTTTAATATTTTTAAATACATAAAATAGTATTGGACAGGCCCAAGGTCAGATGTATGAAAATGCGCAGTGTAATTATTAATTTTTTTAGAGACATAAATTATTATTATTTTCTAAATACATAAAATAGTAGTGGACAGGCCCAAAGGCATGTGTATGAAAGTCCACAACAGCAACACCACACTTATAATAGATAAATGGAGAAGCTGACCTGATGATAAATGGCAAATGTGTCATAATCCCACTGGAACCGAACTTCAGCATCATTTATGCTAAAAGTTCATCTGAATAAAAATATGTGATAACCACATATTTACAAGTCAAGCAAGAAGAGAGATACCAAATATAATGGTAAATAAATGCATGTTGTATATATATTTGTTGGATAATCAAATTGCGAGGATAGCCTGAATATAATTAAACTTCATTTCAGCTCAACATGCCAGTGATTGGAATACAAAGTTCTTGTTGTTGTTGTTGTTGATGATGATGATGATGAGAAGTTAATACATATTTGTTTTAACATGAAGCAATTTCATTTAATAAAGCGATCTAAGTATTTATAAATGAAAACATAGATATACGCACATACATGCGAAACGAAGATGACCTTTTCAGGGCAGGAATATGCGCATAATATTGTGCAAGTGTAGTCCAATTGATGTTAAGTGGGACACGAAATGGAACCCAGTAGGACCAAGTCGATGTGGCAGAAGTTAACAAAAAATCTCTGTGATGCCGTAGACCAAAAAGCCTGGAAACATGAAGCTCTGAACGAAGATTATAATATTTCACGATATTTTTTTTGTTTTACCCACAATTAAATACATTGTATGAATAATGAATACCGGGATTGATGTTGTCTGCGATGTGTAATTAGTTAGCATGTGCAGTTAAATCAATTGCAACCTAATCTACAACATTCAGTTCATTTTCCGGGCCGGTTCAAAACAATGTGTGGTCTGTTGACATATAACACACACACACACACACACACACACACACACACACACACACACACACACACACACATGTGTTACTGGAGCGAGTCGTATCCTGCATAACATTACTGTTTCCTTCTATCATTCCATATAGGATCGATAAAAATAAATCTTCGAAAACGTTAAAAATGAGACTGTGGCGGACTCAAACCCTTATCTTTGAAAAAGGAAGGATACAGTCACATTGTATGAAATCTGTGGCAGTTGTCAAAACAGCTTAAAACAGTTTTCACCTAATACACAATACTTATAGTATCGCCAACTGTGAAAAACAAATGGGCAAACCTGAGATAGCTTCACGTAATATGTAATTCAAAGTTTTCTGTATAAACAATATTCTTCTAAAATAGTCGCTGTACTGTTGATATTATGGCACTACCGCCAGTGTTTAGGCTTATCATCTATTTAGGCCAAACCCCAATGGACAGCTTGATCTTACATAATATCTACACACAGTACATATGGCCTCAGACTACAATTAATGTTCCTATATAGTCTCTACATTTGTTTGTCAGTACTGAACTTTCCACTGTGTCCAAATCCTAATCAATCATATGCTGATGTAAAGTATCTTCAAAGATGAACTCACGCTGAAGTTCTTGTCATAGGTTATCCGGCATTCCTCTGAGAGGCTGGACTGTAAACAAAGCAACGTGCAATGAGTCACAGATTTCACTTCCGGATCAGCACCAATGCCTCATTACTCACTGTGCACTGTCGCCAAAATACACACAGACAACCACACTATAATGCTCATATTCTAAACAATAACCAATGTCCTTTAAATCAATACTAAGGATGCCTAAATCTAATGCATACATCACCACCAAAATGAGAGGAAAAAATGATCTAAAAATAGACTGGGACTACATTCGTGGGTAATGAACCGGAAATATTAATTGTGACCTGATCCCCCCCCCCCCCCCCCCCCCCCGCAGTGATCAACAACATACACGAGAACAAAAGCTGATCATCACGGTGGAATTGTCATTTGCTTAGCTCACAGAGACCGCCCGACTTTCGCGAGATAGTGAATATACATACTTTCCGCTCGATTACAGTATCTGCCCTCCAAAAACAATATGTTTAAGACTAGTTGACAAAATTGCCAATTTTTTTAGTCACCACTGAAACTTCTGACTTTATTTCCCTGAGTGGTATTGAGTTCCAATGTAAATTTATTGTATTAATCTGCCTCATTTAGGACTCGCACTGGATCATTCTTATGTTATCGTTTTTGAGAACTTACTAGTAGACCTCACTTGATATTCATGATAGGGACAAATTAAAATACAACATAACCATGACCTTTTGGCTAAGACCAAACTCTCTCGATGTGTTTGGTACGCTTCTATTGAAGTTCATTTACAAGTTTCTGTGTCCTAGGCAAAGTGTTAGCAAGGCAGAACAATTGAAGTGTTCCTTTATGGTCAAAGAAAAAACAATTTGTCTTTAATGGCGCACAATCGGCTAGGTTTGTAGAAATCCTAATCCGTCCTTGTTTAAAAAATCTAAGAGTTTGGATCTCTTAATTGACTGGCGTAGAAGTGTACCACTGGTCACTGGTCAGTTCGTCTCCACCGACGTTAAAAACAACACCTTTTCAGTAAAGCGAATAAAATCCAAAACTCCCTCGATTAGCGCCCCTCCTATAAATGGTCAATGAATCCGTTTGTAGAGGAATAATTTATAATGATTTGTGTTTACTCAAAGCGATGGATTGTATTGCCATGTGATTAAAGTACATATTTGTTTGTAAAGATCACTTACTATTTAGTCTTTGAAATTCAAATCAAATAGGGTATGTAACAAAATGTACCGATAAGTTTAAAACATATTTATGACAACCTGGAAGAGAAGAAACAGCTCATCCTGTTTATATTAAGGAGTGACAAATGCAGTAAATATCTAGAAACTAACAAGGATGAATTATGTTTTATTAGTTCATTATCGAAAGTAGGCGAAGGAATATTTTGTTGCCTTTAATGTAGATGAAAGGACATTTTTCATTCTATTAATTGACTTAAAATTGACAGCTTGCTAGCTCTCCATTATACTTGGCAATTTGTATAGCATATCTTCAAGACACTTAAACTATCGTCTTTATTTGCCAATGTACTGCGACCTGTATGGAACCAAATGACACGAAGAATGCTTAATATTGACGTGATTGAGAGAAAGTGATCTTGAAAATGAACACTCTATTTTAATGCGAAGTGGTTGTAGAGTGTGAAAAAAAGTCATTTACATTTGAATCAGTGGCGTAGCAACCGTCCAAGTGCGGATGGGCGTGGCCCAATATTTTGCAGGGGGGGGGGGGGGGCAGAATTTCTTGCTACGCCCCTGATTTGAATATTGACATGTTTAAGTGACGAGATCGTCATACTTCGCCCTCATGCGAGTTTTAATTGAAGATTATTTCTTTGTGTAAAATTCTTAATTCGAGTCGGCTATTTGTCTCATGCCCTTGTTCAGAACCAACATGAATTGCAAAGCACACGCCTTTCAATGTCAGCTATTGTTATTTATACCTCCATTCGTCTAGTGGTAGTTGTGGAATACTCCGAAACTGACGGATATCAGCTAGTGCAGTCATGGCTATCTTAATCTGAATCAAATATGTCCGACGACCATGCAATGTTTGATTCGCGAAAAGCATAATAATCTCTTCTTTTAAGATTAGACTCGTAATTGTTTGTTTCAACGTCCACAATGTAAAAGAATGAAAGTGAGCTAATATAATTTATATAGTGTTGACGTTTACAACGCATGTCTGTTTTATAATTCATTCACTGACGTCCGATTATGTATGAGAATGGTTAAAGATGTTTTATTTCCTGTGTTGTGACTACTGATAAAACCAGAACACAGAAAAGGAGAATATGTACCGTTTATACTCGCGTATAAGCTGAGTCCAAATGCAAACAACATAGACTCTGATCTGCTGTCTCATAATGCCCTGGCAGATCAGGGTCTATGTAGTTTGTTTAAATGATTAGTCCTAACAAACTGCATAGACCAAGAGCTGCCGGCGCATTATGCGACGGCAGATCTGGGTCTATGCAGTTTGCAGTTGGTATTATACGCAGTTTATACGAGAGTATCAACGATATGTTACTAAGTCCCACCTGCGAAAGTTATACCTAATTTCATGATTTTTTGGTACCGTAGGCACATGTTTAAATGTAGAAAAATGCAAATGTTTCGATCTCAGATTGATTGATTATAAACTGTGTGGATCAAGTGTTTATGATACATTGAGTACGCCTTTGCAGAGTTATGACACACATAGGTTCATGACTTTAATTCTCGATTCAGTGCGATCACGATGGGTAGTGTCCGTAGGCAAAGCATTTTTCTCACTATCGTCGTTATTTGTATTGTTATTTCATCAGAACATGTGGTTGTTACATGATATGGAATGACCAAAAAAGATAACCGTGAAGGAAAATCTCTCAGCTGTTGTCAGTATAAATTCTCATATCCTTGTTTACATTTGGACGATAGTTACCTATTTCTGCTTAAAGTGTAATTATTCCAAACGGCTTAGTGCTCGAAAAATCCTTGATCATATATATGATGCGGACGCAACTGCTTTTAATTGTTACGACTCTAGGGGTAATGTAACAGAATAAAAGACACAAACAAGCTTTCAAGATTAAAATGGAAATCTTTAATTTCCTAAAATATGAAAAGAATTAAAATCATTTAACAAACAATCAAAGTGAAAGAATTAAAATAACAGTATAGAATATCCTAAAAAGTCCTAAAATGTTTTAAAGTTCACTTCCTGATGTTAATCCAAATAATCCGGATGTGGTATTCCGAATGAAAAAGCCTGTACTGTGCTGAAGTAGATAAGTTCTGATAAAATCCAAAATAATCCTTGCAAGTCTGGAATCTCACAAGTTTTAGAATAATGTCCGATAATTCCACGGAGCTGTATAGTAATTCAGATGAATTACTAATTAAATAAATTCCACACTGAACTGAATAATTTCAATAACCTCTCTTCGATCAAGCAATTGTAAAGAATGATAATTCCCAAGATTATTCCCTATATATCTTTACTAAGTGCGCAGAATTAAAAGGGAATGTCCTTTCTCCGTCTTTAATAATATGGTATTTCAAAATAACACAACCCTCTAAGAACCAATCAGGAACTAGGTTACGCGTCATTTACCCAAATGTCTAGCGTACTAAAAATCTTAAAGAGTAAACATAATGTTATTGTAGTATGGAATGTGACCTTTTAATGTTGATTTCCAAAAAGTACAAAGCCAGGTCGACTTCATTTCCCGCCCAATTGATCATGTGACCACTTATTGATCGAGCAGTTGTCGTATCTATACATATATGCTAACCGCTATTCAGAATAAAAACAGAGATAATAAATTAGTAAATTAAATCATTATAAAAAAGGTAAAGGAGGCTTGATTCCGTAACATAATGAAGCGGAAGATAAAGGTCGAATCTCGGTTGCTTTTGCTGAACACGCAATCTTGATTTATTACGTATACAAAGTTACTGAAAGGAACAAAAGGCAGCAATAGCAGAACTTAAAAGTTTAGTCTTATTACATACATATGCTTTCTAAATTGTATAAATGTATGTTGTAGTTGCTATTAAACTATTCCAATTTTAAATACGTATAACAATGGAAGACACACTCACACATATGGAGAAAACAGATCGATCGATGAGAACTTTTGATTAGCTCACATCAAAGTCAAATTTCATATAGAAGCTTATATGGTATTCCTTTTCGTCATTGTTTGGGGTCGGGATAATTGAATCGTGTATGGCTCTGTTGCCGAAATAAACCTCCATTTGACTCAATGTAAAATAACATCAGTACATCTTAATTACTTTTTTTTTATTTGACTCAATGTAAAATAACATCAGTACATCTTAATTACTTTTTTTTAAATTTGACTCAATGTAAAATAACTTCAGTACATCTTAATTACTTTTTTTTTATTTGACTCAGGACATCTTAATTACTTTTTTTTAAATTTGACTCAATGTAAAATAACATCAGTACATCTTAATTAATTTTTTTTTTTTTTGACTAAATGTAAAATAACATCGGTACATCTTAATTACTTCTTTTTTATTTAACTCAATGTAAAATAACATCAGTACATCTTAATTACTTTTTTTTTATTTGACTCAATGTAAAATAACATCAGTACATGTTAATTACTTTTTTTAATCAGTGTACATCTTAATTACTTTTTTTTAAATCAGTGTACATCTTAATTACTTTTTTTAAATCAGTGTACATAACCAAGTTTCCTTTCTGCATACATTTGAATTTTAATGTCTCAAGTGGGATACATTGTATTTTATCGCACCGACCTGCATTGTCTCCCCTTTCTGCATACATTTGAATTTTAATGTCTCAAGTGGGATACATTGTATTTTATCGCACCGATCTACATTGTCTCTCCTTTTCGGGAAAAGATGAGTTTGCTTCCAAGTGGAAACCATTTTCCAGGACAAATCTTTAACTCCACATACTTCATTTAATTGTATCTTAATGAATCGAAACTATTTTCAAATCAATCAAGAAAAATCTGAGTTAAAAGAAGCTATAATATTCAATAGACTGACGTCTTTTTCTCAGCTATCTCTTTCCCATCCATAAATATTAAGTAAGTTTACATGGTGTTGAGAAAAACTCTCTCACCAAGATTTTAATTCATCTTTAAAATGATTGATGACATGTTAGCAATGATATTATGATTTAATTGGGAAATATCATTTATTTGCTCAATGCTGCCTAATTTTCGAATTCTATTCCTTAAATCGAGCGTCTAATTTATAAGGAGGATTATGTATAACTATAGAGTTTATACTTTAATGGTTAAAACAGTCTGTGTTTGAGGAGATAATTGAACGTAAATTTTACCATAGTTAGCAATGATATTTGCAAAAATGAAAAAAGAAAATATCCAATAGTTACCAGCCGACCTAATTTTCTTTTTACATAATAAACCAGACATTTATCACAGTAAAATAGACGTGCTTGACACACATCTTAAGCGTAGAAAACTTTTTGAATACTGAACTGCTGACAAATTATTATTTAATTTGTCACAATTTGGTCTGATGATGACTAATGTTTTCAGCTGTTCCGAAACCAGTACAATAAATCTTATAGAACGGTTTTTGAACATGCCATTATATATTATGTAAAAACGGGTGTGCTATAAATATGTCAGAATTTAATGAAAAGATTATTTTGTATTTGCAAATGGAATACCATAATTTTAGAGCGTGGAAAGTGGTTATCTTGTTGTACGCCATATTTATAGCAATGAGGTTTTAGATGTAATAGCTTAATTTACGGGCTATGAAAATCTGTTTAATAGTCTTGCAAAAGAGAAGCCGACAGAGTTCAGTTGCTATGTCACATGCACAATTGATAAAAAAAGTAAACTAAAAAGTATTTGCTTATCTTGTCATATATTGTCACCCCTTCACGGGCTCTCCTGCAACCGTAATTTGTTAGGTTTGATTTAATATTCATAAGAGCAGTCACTGAAGCTGTTTAATAGTTCTTATTACAAAAGTTTTAAATAGTATGCTTATATATTTATGTGCTGAGACTAATGAGTCGTAAAAAAACCTCATAATTTCCTTCTTTCGTCGCTTTTCATATAAATCATATAATTCACTGCTATAATGTTATGCTATTTGTGTACACATAGTTTTGTTTGTGTATCTTTGTTGTTATTAATGTTACATTACTTCTTATTCGAATGAATGTATACTTTTTGTCTCTGAGTTCACTGAAATCCTGTTAGTAATTCAAATTTCTCCGATTACGTGCAAAATCTGTCAATCTGCATTCACGAATCCAGTGAGTTCGTTTTCACACACCTCCCCCCTTCCCAGCTCCCCCCCCCCCCCAAAAAAAAAAAATAATAAAAAAAATTAAAAAATGATGCTCCGCGTTCCTGCTGTTTAGGAATAATGAACTGTTCATAAAATAATTACAGGTCTTTGAAACATCATTATTTGCCAGAAGGCACAGACCCCATACTGCCATCGGGACGAAGCAAGTTAACCCTATACCCCAACAACTGTTGTCAGTTAGGGGGAATCAATTAAACGCGCATAAAAAGCTTTTGAGGAAGCGCATTTAAAAAGAATAATCAAAAATCTTCCAACGACGAGGAAATGAACCGAGATAATTAAAATACAGGTACAATTTCACAGATATAAATTTATAACCTGTACGACTGATACGAAACCCGACCAGAGAGAGATAGAGAGATGGAGGGCATTTTTAGCACCATACGTGATTTGGAACCATAGGCTTTTGTACGTGGTTCGAAACCATAGGCTCTTGTACGTAATTATGAACCATAGGCTTTTGTATGTGGTTCGAAACCAAAGGCTTTTGTACTTGATTCGCACACTAATGAGAAGAATACTTTATTTTTTTTAACATTTTAAATTTTCAGTACTTTCTTTTTCGAGACATCCACGGGAAAGATGCAGTGTAATATTTCGACAGTGAAGTAGAATTGAAATCGCCCGAATATATATTAAGCTATGCCTCTTCCTGTCTAAATTACACAACACACATGCGCACATTATATGTGTTTCTACATTCTACAATTTATGAAGGTCTTACTAATTAGTTTTAATACCACGAACAGCATAAGACAAATAGATTTTAATCATTTTAAATGTATCCCCGTTTTATCTATCCTACTGAATAAAGATGGGAAGACCTAAAATTACGGTACAGAATATACAATTGTAGACCTTTAGTTAGTAAATAAGAAGTTTTATGAACCAGTAAATCAAAAATGGCAGTTATAAGAAAATATGGCTATGACCTCATGTTTTACATACGGGCATTTCCCACTGACACAATAGGTAGATAAAGCATTCATGGCGGTCACTGAGTTTTAGTCAACAAACATTTAGTAAAGAAGGTAGATCCCTTTTTTGGTTATTTATAGCACAGAGTGACGACTGAATGTAATTCCAAATATCTGCATATACTTATTTTCGCAAGCTTCCTTGTAAAGCAAATAAACACACAAACTAATATAGAGTTCTATATAGAACACCAGTATTAAAGTTGGGTGGGTGGGTGGGTCTGTCAGACAGAATTGAACTTAAGGAATCTTGATACAACCAATTGGAATGTATGAACCTAATCTTTACATAATCCTGCCTATCTCATCTGTGGTTTCATCAGCAGAGTGTGAATGTTTGGAATGCCAGCCTGTGTGAGAACCTCATTGTCTGCGACCCTGTCCTGTCATCTTATCCTCATCAGCTTCCTCAGGCAGCCCATGTGAAAATGGTTCAGCTTCTTGGTATGGCGTCTGTACACCGTGCAGGTATCACATGCATACAGCAGGGTCGCAACACAATGGCTTTGTAGACCTTCAGTTTTGTTTGTAGACTGATGCCTTGGAGCTCCCACAAATTTGCACCAAATCTGCCAAAGGCCACACTTGCTTTAACAATTCTGGCATTGTTTTCATCATCGATGTGGACTACATGTGACGGAGTACTGCCGAGATAGATTAACTTGTCCACTGCATCGAGGGTTTGGCCATTTACTGTGATGATAGGCTCTATGTACAGCTTTCCTGGTGCATGTTGGTGCATCGCTTCTGTCTTCTTGATACTGATTATGAGACCGAAATTGTCACAAGCTGAAGAGAAATTATTCATGTTTTGTTGCATGTCAGACTCAGATTTCGCATTCAGGGAGCAGTCGTCAACAAACAGAAGATTACAAACAGTCACTTCCTGTAACTTCGTCTTTGTCTGTAGTCTACTCAGATTGAAGAGCTTGCCATCAGTCCGGGATATGATGTCAATCACAGTGTCATAGTCACGGAAGCCATCAGTAAGCATGACAGAGAACATCATACTGAAGACGTTTGGGGCCAACACACAGCCTTTGTTAACTCCATTGGTAACTGGGAATGGTTCAGATGACTCGCCGTCGTCCACGACACGTGCGAGCATGCTATCAAGGAATTGCCGAACAATTACTATCAATTGGCTGGTCAACCAAAGTTTTCCATGATCTTCCAGGAAACCCCAAGACTTTCAGTGCAAAAGGCTTTTGTCAGATCGATGAATGTCGTGTACAGGTTGGAGGTCTGTTCCTGGCATTTTTCCTGGAGTTGACGACCTGCAAACACCATGTCTGTGTTCCCTCGTCCTTTCCTGAAGCCAAACCGACTCCCAGGCAGGAGCCTGTGATCAATGTGATGCACAAGGCGATTCAGCAGAATTCTGGCAAGGATTTTGTCGGTTATTGACAGCAAGGAGATACCCCGATGGTTGTCGCAGGATTTCCTGTTGCCTTTTTGCTTGTGCAAGTGGACAATGGATGCATCCTTGTACTCCTGGAGTATAGTTCTTTGAGTCCACATTGACTGGAAGAGTTCAGCCAGTTTCGGTGACACGTGCGAGCCTCCGGCTTTGTAGACTTCTGCTGGTATAGCATCTACTCCAGGTGTTTTGCCATTTGACAGCGGGTCAATTGCTTTCTCAGTTTCAGTCAGCTCTGGAGGATCAGCAAGTGACGTGTTGATTGACACTTGAGGTACTCGATCATTTGCCTCCTCACTGATAGATGATTGTAGATTGGGGATGTTGCTGAAGTGTTCTGCCCATCTTTGAAGTATCTTTTCGTTGGCAGTGAACAGTATGGTGTTGTCAGCACTCAGTATTGGAGATGTTCCTGACGTCTTGGATGCACCCACGCTTCAAACACTGGCATCTCAATTAAAAACTCATCTTTAGGAGAAGAGACAGGCAGGATGTCCGAGTCAACAAGGTTATGAGAAGTGCAGAATTCTGGACTGACCATAGGTTCATAGTCTCCAAGCTCAATATCCCGATTACTATAGTACTTCAAAGCATAACTTTACCGGGACATAATTTCTAATATAAATGCTGTAGATGGCGTTCATTTTCGCCACGCATGATTTCCGTTCTTTCCAGGCTGGAGTTAGGTCAAAACATTTTGGCTCTCTGTGAGATAGGCAGGAAAATCTCTTCTTTGCCCTTGTTATACAACTATATTGGGATGACGTCAGCAAAAATAGACGTGAAGTTTACCCGTTTTAAAACCATTTTTCAATTTGTTTTCTTCTTTCTTTCTTCTATTTTTTGTATCTCTTGTTTGTAGATTTCCTCCTGTCATTCAGACATGAATGAATCAAGAAATCTGTTGTCTTTTGTGTTAAGTAAAAAAAAAAATCTTCAATAGGTAGTGTTACAGCGATATGCTCCGTTTCTTCTCGCTTTTTCATACAATCTTTCAAGATTCTATGTACGTCAATATGTCTTGAGAATGTCTAACATTTTGTGGTTTTCATAAAACAGAGTGAATGTATATTAGGAATTATCAACCTTTGGCCTGACAGAAATGTATGGTAAAGCACAAAATAAATTCATAATAAATGGATGTTGAGTGACCATAATAAAATGTCTCTGTAGGAGTTGAAGTGCTATATGTTTCGTCTGTAAATGATACCCTATACCTTTTTATCCACATGCCACGCAGACAGAGTATGATGTTTCAGAAAAGAGATTACAGAGGGGCATCAACAGGCAGTTATAAACCAATCAATAAGATTTTATTGTGGACATGCGACACGAGGCGCCTACCTCCGGAGCAATTTGTCATCTTGATCAATATATCTTAGTTAATGTGGTCAGTTCCAATTTACGAAGACACGTAGAGGCCAAAAGATATGCGAATAAATGAAAAAGAATTAGACAAAATATCTTCACCAATGTTCCATAATGCCCGAAAAACCATTCTTCTACCTCGTTCGGGGATTCAGAGTCTTGTTCAGAAAACAGTAATGCACCATAAGTCTATTTTGCACTCTCTACTGAGAAATATCAACCATATATAAAGGCTTTTAGTGAAGATACTTTTTTACAAGGTGGAATTTTCATTATATCAAGGCCAAATTCATGAGGTAAGTTGTCGAGGGAATAACACGTGCTAAATGTAAAAAAATGCTAAAGCGCAACCTAATTGTCAGAAAGTGATTTCAAGGGTTATTAATCACGGAAACACCAATTGTGTAGTGATACATCCGGTTTCTCTGATGGCGTATTTCTCGCATACTTTGCTGGTTCAAACATCTCCAACGTTAGCGTGAGGGATGCTCGCGGAGTGAATCAGAGTGTACCTCTAATGTATCATTTTTTAAAGAGTTCACGTCTCCAATAAATATTTTGAAATATTTGCTGGGTTTTTCCTAACTGTAATATAAATTCACCACAGAAAAGTGCAAATAGCAAGCAAAAAATCTGGATAGTAAACAAATTATTAGATGATGAAAGTGAAAAGAGATTCAATGTGAACTTTGTAGTGGGATTTGAGCAAAGAACTGGTCACTAACAAAATTGAATACTCTACACTTCTAAAGTGAATGATTTTTAACAACGAATGATGCTATAGATTAATAACCACAAATTCAGTTAACAATTTCCTAAATATGAATGGCACATGAAACACGTAATCAGTTGCGACCAATACTATTTTAATGCCTCACAAACAATAAATAAAATAATGTCTTCTTTGCACTTTTCACGACTGATTCGTATCGCACCCATATATATATATATATGTATATATATATATATATATATATATATATATATATATATATATATATATATATATATATATGTGTGTGTGTGTGTGTGTGTGTGTGTGTGTCTTATGATAATGCAGTTAGTTTGAAGTCCCTGATAACAATAGAATGCACATCAAGTCATGGGAGATGGATGAGAGAAAGATAAATTATTAGCTTGGTATATACAATTGTTCCTTTCGAAGAAGAACTATAAACATTTAGTTCATAACATTCATAGATGATTGTAAGAAATATGATTGTCATGAAGTATGACAATTTAGAGATTTAAGCGAGAACTTGTTTAGGTTTGATGCAACTCTATGTATAACCAGGTAGGAGAGAAAACATTGAGTGGTTGGAAATGCACTTGCTCCCAAGAAAGGCTTATTCAAATTGAGCATTACGCAGAAAAAGCTTTTTAAGTGTGAACAATTTTATGTTGTATGGGTGTTTATTTTAACAATTGATTTCTGATGAAGAGTCAATGATCCCGACAAGAATTACTGAAGAAAATGAATGTTAGCAGTCTAAACAGGTAGTTGGTGCTAAGGGCGTTTGAGAACCGAAGCGGACAATTTTGGAAACAACGAAGACAAATCTCATATTTTTACATTGAAACAATTCTTATCTTTGTCCTCTATTTTCAGAAGTGTAGACGATTTGTTTTTATTGTTATTATGTTGGAATTTAAAAAAAAAAACACACACACACACAAAAAACACGCACTTATAATAACTAGGTAACACGTTATTGCCGGCGGATACGCTATCTGGAGACAGTACAGGATTTGAAAATAGGTCAGGGGCCTACATTGTAATGGCTTCCCAACGTGCATGCAGGTTTTCTAAACAGAAAGGCCTTGTTTCTAGCTCTTATAAATTACAAGCAAAATATATATGGACTTTCTTGTTTAGCATTTAATCATGTGCCGAGAATGTCATAATTCACTTTTGTTTGAGGAACGTTATACCGTCTATATGTTGCTGGTCTTTATTCTACTTTACAAGTAATTCCAACATGAACATAATCAAAACTCATTAAATTAATTATGCAACAGACGTGCAGTTAAACTAATTACTTTAGGTCATTGTCACTCCGAGGCACGTATTATCTGACTTTGCACGTTGAACCAAGAGTTATGATGTCTAATCGATAAAATAGGGCACTGTATTTTCGTGAAAAGGAAATAATTCGGGGCATGATATTATCACCAACACACTGGAAAAGTGGGTGATGGTGGTGCACATTTCCACCATACCACATACAATATTGGTAAGATCAAATAGATGCAATTTGTGATGAATGACCATAAAAAAGCATAGTCAGGTACAGAACTTGCTATATATATTAACACATTACTTATAGGAAATTTAAGACGAAGAGATCTAGAAAGTAAAAGACAGGCACAGACTCGCATTTAAGTTTCACCCTCATGACTTAGACCGGCATGTGCAATCTACGGCCCGCGACCTGGTTTTATCCGCTTATTTACATCATAGAGTATGGCTTTAAAAATCGCTTATCTTCATACCCATTATAGGCAAGATCACGTTTGAACAGAGTTTCAGAAAACAACATATTTGCTTTATTTCAATTTAGGGCTATACATATATGATTATAAAAAAAAAGAAAAGACAACCGCAGAGGGCTACTAAGAACCAAGAGTGGTTGCTGGAGACGTTAGCCCGCCGGGGATTGCATACACTGTATCCAGTCAATTAGCCACCCACTGAGTGCCATGTTGTAATGTTCTTATCTACAAAAAAACCACATCATCATGAGCGATTGAAAGACATGAATGCTGTTATCTACAATAATCTTTATTTGAGTCTTGCAATCTCTTCAACAACACTTGGGACGTAACTTGTTAGCCTGAGATCGGTGGAGTAGCTAAAACAACACTTGGGACGTAACTTGTTAGCCTTAGATCGGTTGAGTAGCTAAAATAACAATTGGGACGTAACTTGTTAGCCTGAGATCAGTTGAGTAGCTAAAACAATACTTGGGAAGTATCTTGCTTGTCTGAGATCGGTTGAGTAGCTAAACAAGATACATTTATGCAATAATGTCATTTATTCAAAAAGACGAGAAAGAAAGAAACTTCAGATATTTACCATTAACTAATCCATGCAGGGCATTATGAAGTCTTTAACACAAACTCATTCGAAAATGCATGAAACGCGCATGTAGCTCACCAATCCAATGACTTACCCAGAGACAAGAAAAAAGAATCGTAGATGGTAAATAAGAATCAAATGTGAGAGAATAATAATTTATACAAAATGTACCTTGATACACAGTGAGAAAGATTATGTAAACAAGAACCAAACTATGCAAAACAGATGAAATTACACAGCTTTAAACTATGGCGGGTAAATGGCAGCTTGGTAAATATGCAAAAATTACGTTTAGACAGAGTAGGGTGCCATCAAGAAGCCATGAATCATAAATAAACACTAATAGTGAGACAAAAGGCCAGTTGCATGGGCCAACTGTACGAGTTCCAAACCACGTAGTGTAACTTCCACTCAAAGAATAACATTACAGCAGCTGATAAATACATATATTGCTATGTACAGATAGATAGGGTCTTGAACGACAGAACCAATACTCAAGGTTTAATTACAGATACATAAAAACAAATACATATTTAGCTGCTATGAAACTGAAATCTTCATTACGAACAGGTGCAAATCAGTGGGGTTTTTTATTACCGCGTGTATATGCAGTGTACATTAGCAAATCGGGCTGTCTCTAATACCTGTACAAACTGGCAAATCCGGAGTGAGAAATTCCTCAGCTAGTCTCTCAAGAATAGTAGGACTCTCAGGTGTTCAATTTTTAAAACGAAACAGTTATTTGTTATCAATTGAATTGTATCTCCACCTCACAAAAACCTGAGAATTATCAGAAATAGCATAAGCAAGATAACGTAGAATCTCAATCTGAGGAAATTTTTAAAACTTTATTTAGCTAAACTGCAGCTTGGTCACAAAAGGATCAGATATAATTCAGACATTGACTCAGAGGGGAAGACTGTTTCGAGTGAATAAAATCGACCTCGATTTCGCATCGTTGAATCAACTGATGAGAACCAGAAGCCGGGTAAGCTCTCGTCGCTTGTGCTAGTCAAAGCGATTCAGCGCATGGCCTGAGAGCCAATCAGTTTAAATTATTTTTGTTTTTAACTTGGACCAATTTACTTGCAAAGTGCAGCTGCAAATCTCACTCTGACAATCTGCTTCGGTCACAAACGTTTATGGAGATACCCATATCTCTACACAGAGATCTTAACTCGTGTAGAGGTTTGGTGCAGCAAGGATTTTGGGTGGCTGCAGTAAAACTGAGATCATTGAAAATCTCAGAGCTCAGAACGTCTCCGAAGTAAAAAGAATCAACATTCGCCCTAACGGCAAGTTGATTCCCGCGACTGAGACTCCACTGCGCCACTTTGACTGCATCGATGAAGGTTGGATTCCTGAACATCCCAGAGAACCATATCATCCCAAGAACCTTGCGATGCTTCAACTGCCAGAAGCACGGTCAATACAAAGATGCTTGACTCATCCCAAATCCGTGCGAATCACCGAAACAGAAAGTGAAGAAGAAAACCTAAATAATCTATGTAACAGTGCATCAAATAGGAAACCCAAAACTACTGAGGAGAAACCGATTAGATCCTAACCACAAAAAGATCAGCAAACCAATGACCCAAGTGGTCAACGTAACCGAGTGTAAAAAATAACCCAAATTACTAGTGGTCAACGTTACCGAGTCTCAAAATAGAACCCAAATTACTAGTAGGAAAGCGGTGGGAACCCAAATTACTAGTGGGAAAGCGGTAAACTCCGGCCCATAAAAAGAGTAGCAAACTGCTGACTCCAGTTGTAATACATGCTCAAACCGAGCATTAGCGAATTAAACAATCTGTTAGACTTCTGTAAGGATCTGACGATCCTATCAAACTCTTCAATAAGTTTTGGAAGTTTAGAAAATATGGAAACTGGAGATCCCCCTCATACCACGTCACGGAAATCTCTCAGAGTGAGCGTACTTCCGCCACTTTTAAAAATATGTCTGACACTATAATACAATGTAATCGTCAAGGTTTACATTCCTGAAATGTTTTCTGTTTAAATAGCATGACCCATTAGCTGTCTGCTTTCAGGAGACCTATTAAATGAAATTATAGAGTTAATCTAAACAAAATAATAACCCACAACAACTTTTCAAGAAATACTGAAGTCGCCGCTGGATGTGTGTCAATCATAATAAATAGCAAAACTCCTCACAGTCGAATGAATCTCAAAACTACAATACACACTATATCCATTTATGTGTCCATACACAAAACTCTTACACTTTTATCAATGTGTATTCCCTCCAAGCTCTCCAGTCAATCAATCTGATCATGGCCATCTTATTGAACAGTTACCAGCTCTCTCTTTATTGAACAGTTACCAGCTCTCTCTTTATTGAACAGTTACCAGCTCTCTCTTTATTGAACAGTTACCAGCTCTCTCTTTATTGAACAGTTACCAGCTCTCTCTTTATTGAACAGTTACCAGCTCTCTCTTTATTGAACAATTACCAGCTCTCTCTTTATTGAACAGTTACCAGCTCTCTCTTTATTGAACAGTTACCAGCTCTCTCTTTATTGAACAGTTACCAGCATCTTTTCTTCTACTTGGCAACTTTAACGACCGCCATATACTTTATGGCTGTAAAATATATCGACGAGAGAAAATAAAAGACTTAGTTTCAACACATAATGCTTGCCTTTTAATGACAAGTCGTATAGCTATCATGAATCATGCCACAGAATCCTACTCGTCCTTAGATCTGACCAACTGTGATCCATCTATTTTACTTGACTTCTACTATTAAGCTGGTGACCACTTTTCAATATACTTAAAAAGACGTAATACTCCCAAGCTTCTAGAGCTCGGCCAAAGATGGAAATTGAATAAGGCAGATTAGGAAACGTTTAAATCCCTCTGCAAATAAAATTTGATAACTGATACTTTCAACAAAGCAGCGGAACCGAGACTCTTATTTACTTATTTGCAAGATTTGCGTGCAGAAGCGTAAGCCAGTATTACCGATAAGTACTTTACGTGGTTAGTCCAAAACATGTATCGTGTATTTATGTGATATAAGGTTATATTAAAAGCCCTGACTAACTGGTTCATTAATCACAGTGACATTACCAGATTTTTGGTCAATCTCGATTTGAGCTTCACTGTCATTTGTATAGACATTTGCTAGACCTTCGTACGGCAAAGATCTCTCTGAGACACACGAAAGGTCTGGTTGAACGAGGTTGGCCGCCTTTATGTCCATTGACAACACAAAAGATAACCGAATGATGCTAAAAGTAGTGTTACTTATCTGTATTGGACTCCGTAATGAAATGCGACTGAATTCGATCCAGTACTTGATCTTTGTCGACATTTTCTTCACCTTCACTGTATTCTACGACTTACTGTCCCTGTTAAAGTGTTGTCCCTTGACCCATACAAAATGGCTTGTGTCCTCCAGCCAGATGTAGTGCGTTAGAACGCTAATGGTTTGCATATACAGTCTAGAGACATTTAGACACCCACCGAGTGCCGCGCAGTAATGTTCTTATCTGCAGAAACGTGCATAACAATGAGGAAATGACAGACAAACATGATATTATCAACAATAATCTTTATTTATTTCTTTATCCTTTTTATTCTTTGAACAATTTTGGTCGAATTTGTTTATATTCTTACCGGCAAGAAGTTGCGATGTTCGTTGGAGAAGTGCTTCCTCACCGTTTACGTTGTTTTGATATTATTACGATACGTAACTAAAATAAAATGGAAACAATTTAAGATTCAGAGAAAGCTTTGCCGAACTTCATTAAATAACTTTTTTCATAGTCGAGTGTCGATTGAAATAAAATGCCGTTGCCCAATATTGCAACATCTCCGTTTAGGGTATGTCAAATTTTTAACTATTAATTGCTTCGATGGCTTAGAATCTTGCTTCAGGAATTCCATCCACCCAACAGTTCATCCTTCCGTCCGCAAATAAATCTATGTATTCATTAAATAGATAGACAACGTGTTAAAATTTACGAAAAGGTTTGCTATAATTGGTTGCTTGCTGTGCAAGGAATATAATTTTTAAGTAATTTTCTCCAATTTCTCACGGTTTTTCCAAGTCTTCTCGCATATTTCATCGGAACAGGTTACAACTGTATCACTCTGCAGAGATTTGCCATCGTATACTTTTGTTATCGCCATTGATGGTTTTCCCCTAAGGCAGGCCATGATTTCATCTAGCCAATGACATGCAATTTTGTGTCTTTTCATTTGAAAATGTGTCTCAAAACACCATAAATACGACGAGTTTATTCTCAAATAGTGAAATATTGTTGTGACCCCAACTTTGTCTTCGATCACCAGTAGTCACTCTAAGTAGCCGAAGTTATTATCCTATGTGCGACATTGCTAACATTAATGGTGGGTTTAACAACTCTTCTTTCAATTTACTTGTTAATTAGTGGTGCTATTAAAACGACGATCACCCCAAAAGTCCATCTCTTATCCAGCTCGAGAGGCAAATTACAAAACAAATTTAAAATATGAGGGTAATTATGTTTTCTTGTTTGATCATCTTGACTGAAGTGTGTTTATAAAGCCTTTTAGGGTTTATCACCTGTTTGTTCGCCCTAGTAGCAATCTAACATAACAATGCACTTGCTTTGATAATATACTGACCAAAGAAAAAAAAAAAAAAAAAATATTTGAGTATTGTTATAAAACTACACCGTAACAACACTCATGAGGATTTCGCCTTCACCTTCCACTAGAATAGCACCCAGGACTAACGACACACAAACGTAAACTCTTATAGGTACCACGCAGTTTGTTATTTGAGGTAGTATTAGATAAGATAAATTACGATTTGCGTATTTCAGTGATAGTTTAAATTTACATGTAATAAATGAAAGACGTAGGATTTAATCCAAACAATTGAACTAATGACTCTAGCAAGGAATTCAGTTTAAAAGCACAATTATTGAACCCGATTGTCCCATAATGCAGCTGGTAATTCAAAGTTGTGTTTAATGACATATATTTCCAAACATTTGTTTTCTGAAGATCTTACAGAAGGAGACAAATTGTGAGAATATATGAATATAGGGATCATACATGTTTTGTTTTTTTATGTTATCAAAGATCGCCGATTCTCGAGGGGGTCGTTAAAGCCCAAGCCCGAAGAGTGAGGATTTCAACACATCCCATGAATTTGGGGAACGTTAATACCAGTAAAAAGGTATTCTTTCATTAAAACGAACCCAAAAAAAATCCTTTGAAATTTTCAGATGCAATTTAAAGTTTGATTAATGAAGGCGCCGATCCGGTACATGAGATTGATATTGATTTTAATATTACAGTTGATGTCGTTTACATTCCACCTGAGAGATCACTTTACACCTTGAATGATGCTTTTGATCAAACAGAACATGAAATGTTTGATATGTTGAATGTTACAAAATATGTATATCTGATTGGTGATTTTAATGCAAGAATAAAGAATCGGCAAGAGTATGTGTTACTTAGTGATAATGATCATAACTTACATACAGTAACTGTAGATGTATTTCAGAGTCTTAATAATACCAATCAACTCATAACTACTGGCGTATCTTTGCACAGAAATAACCAGGATGATAAAATGAACAACCATGGGTATAAATTGATTGACTTTTGCAAATCAAATGATATGTATATAACAAACGGAAGAGTCAGTGAAGACAAAGACATTGGAAAACTTTCTTGTAAAAACACAAGTATAGTTGACTACCTAATTGCTACTCCTGGTGCAGTTATTTTAGTGTCCGAATTTCGTATTTAAGATTTCTGACCTTTATTATCAGATATTCATTCTTCTCTAACATTTAGTATAAGCACTACATTCAGAGAAAATATAGACTTCAAAGCCAAATATAAGAAACAAAGATGGAATCATTGAAAGAAACAAATTTTATCGATAATATTAAAATTACAAACATTCAAGAAATTTTGACGCAGATCAAAAACATTTCTGAAACTAATCAAGTAACTAAATTTGAAATAAATCAAGTCACAGAAAATATTATAAATCTTTTTGCTGAGAGCGCGGGGAAAAGTTTCCCAATAAAGATTTTCTCCAAAGGGAATACAAATAGTCAACCTTGGTTTAAAACTGATTGTACATCGGCCAGAAAGAAGTACCACAGATCAAGAAAAATATTTTCTTTGAATAAAAACGAACAAGACTTCAATCATATGAAAGGAGAAATATAAAAGTTTTAAATCCACTTTTCGATATTATCGAAGCCAATTTAAAAGGACTATGCAAAAACAAAATAAGATATATGGGTTTTAAAAACCAGAAAGGATTTTGGAATCTGGTGAATTCTGTAGATAAGGCTGCTCACAATATATATGCTGATATAATTATTTGTATGAATATTTTAAAGATCTAAACTCGGATGATATAGACAGAAGAAAACTGAGGTTATTAATATCCCATCTTCTTTAGATAATCCAATTACTGAATTCGGCAAGCACTGTCAAATCTAAAGAATAACAAAACACCAGGGTTAGATGGAGTATGTAACCAATACCTTAAATGTACTGAATCTATTTGTATGAGAATATATGTTTCATTTTACAATTTAATACTCAACACGGGAATAATTCCATACGAATGGACTATCGAAGAAATAAAACCAATATATAAAAAGGAGATCCTAAGCAATCAGGTAATTATAGACCATAACATTACTTGGCTGCTTATGAAAGCTTTTTACCTCAATCATCAACAATAGATTAAATGATTATTACTCTAATATATAATTTTAAATTAATCTCAGGCTGGATCAGGTTATTCTATAACTGACCATATCTTTGCAATACATAAACTCATAGAATATACGAAATTGTCAAAAAATAAATTTTATTGTCTATTTGTTGATTTTGAAAAAGCTTTTGATAATATGTGGAGAATAGGATTATAGAAAAGAGTCTTAAAAAGCTGTGTTTCATAAAAACTCTTCAATGTAATACATAATATGTATAAAGACACTTAATCAAGTATAAATGTCAATGGCAATATTTTCCCCCTGTATGAAAGGAGTTCGCCAAGGTGAAAATCTATCACCATTATTGTTTGTTATGTATCTAAACGACCTTGAGAAATCCTTGAATCGGAACACTGCAATAGCATCAAACTAAAAATAGCAGACGATGAAATCACTCAATATTTCAAAGTGTTTGTCCTTCTCGAAGATTTCCAATCTTTGATCAATAATTTTAGTAATTATTGCAATGATTGGAAATAAAAAATGAATGTGAACAACACAAAAATTGCTTATTTTCTGTAAAAATTATAAGAAAAAGTTTAACTTTACATATAAAGGAACGATGCTAGAAGAGGTTAATGAATAAATTTATTTTGGGGTTGTTCTGAGTAAGACAGGAATGTTTCTCAAAGCTATAAAGCAAACAATATCAAAAGCCAAGAAAGCATTATAGTTGTTAAAAAAGCGTATATGGAATCTTGACCTATATATAGATTGCCAGCTAAAACTATTCGATGGTACCATAGTACCTATTTGGCTATATTGGTCTGAAATGTGGGACTTTTAAAATAGCAAAATCATTGAGAAAATTCACTAAAATATTATAATATGGGTTTTTAAAATGTAAAAAGAGTACCCCGTTATATATGCTATATGGGGAAACTAGACGAAAACCACTTACACTTAAAGTAAAATTGAACGCCGTCAAATATTGGTGTACACTAATTGAGGGAAAACAGGAAAAATACGCTAAAGTCATATATAATATCCTATTGAACGATATAAAAACACATAATAATACTTATCGATGGTTTGATTTCGTTAAATCTATTTTCGAAGAATGTGGATTCGGATACATTTCGTATTGGCAATATTTTCCTGATACACAATGGCTTTATCAACAGTATGAAGGACAGACTAACCGACATGTATCTTCAGCAATGGAAAACAAACAAAAATGTATCTAGCAAGGGAAACACCTATGGACTCTTTAAAACAAACCTCTAGTTGTAAGATTGTTTAATTTCTTTACCCAAAAACTTTGGCATTATTTACTTTAAATTTACAACCTCAAACCACCGTTTACCAATTGAAACTGGCAGATGGTCAAATATTCCAAGGAACGAAAGATGGTGCACGTTATTCAACGACAATGATTTAGGTGATGAATTTCATTACATATTCAATTGTCATTACTTCAAAACTGAAAGAAAACTCAACCTAAAAATAAATATCATCGAAGGCGAGATATATTTGCTTGTTTAATTCAAAAGGTATTGAGCTCTTTAAGTTGTGAAAATTTACGAGAGTTATCATGTCGAAATGCAGTTAATATGGAATGCATATTTTTGTGTAGACTGAATTACACTTGTATGATTAAATAATTCATGAAATGCAAAATTGATACGTTAAATGAAATCTTTGTAATCACCATGTATGTAATGTCATATGTCTCGATATGCTTATATCTTGTTTTATATAACAGTGGTACGTAATATCATATGTTTTGATATGCTTTAATCTTTTTTTATACAACAGCTCAAATCTAAAACAAGAATGCCCTGAGTAATATGCGAACTATAAAACAAAAATTGGCATGATGTTTAAAGCTTTTTATTACCAGATGAATAATGTTGTCACAACCATCTAACTCTGTTGTCTAGAACACCTTATTTAACATACTGTGATTGTGACTACATTATTAGTCCCCTGTAAAAAAAATATGATATCTGTGTTACACGAATGCTTATCTACTTTTGATTTACTTTGTACTCCTCATTTGTCACAGTCGTGACCTGAGCGGAATAAACATAGTACTGTATTGTATCAACGTTACTTCTTCCTTTCAGTGGCAAAGCGCGCTTCCTAAACAGCTGTCGATGAGCGTCTAACAAGAGAGCCAGATTCGAAGATCTATTGAGAAATAACCACTTTAGCGAAGCGTTTGTCAGATTAGCTTTCATTTCTGTGCAGTAAAGCAGCTACAAGATGTATAGCAGGTTATAACGGGAAATTATGGAGATCCTGAACCGTTTTGTGATTGATACACAAATTAGAATACACATAGGTTATTGTGAAGCAGACGAGTTAAAAAATCCCCTTGAGTACATCGTTATTGATACCTCTCAGAGTGAATATGATGGATTGGGGCAATAGGGCACGTCTTATTTCTCTACTCGGAAAATGTCTGTCTCTGTGCGACTGGAGAACATAACAGGATTGCATGTTTTCATCCAATAGACACACGATGCGGGAGATGCATTTGTTTTGTATGCGGCCCGGAAAAAAGAATAAGTGTAACAACACACCATGTCATAAACACCGAATTAAATCTGATATAAAAACATGGTTACGGCCACATTTATTCACCTCTTCCAACAATGCTGCGAAAAAATGCTCCAGTCTAATGAAACTCCCAACCAAAGATCGAGTTTTTAAAAATAAAACTTGAAATAGCTTGCAGTGCAGGCAGAGGGATCGCATAACAGAAAGATTCTGAAAGTTTTATAATAATTGATCTTCAAATTTTATAGGATTTATGAAGATGTGCAGCTTCAAAATTGATCACACGCTGCATGAACGACCGTAGCGAAGCGAAGGCTGTTAATGTATAATGTGTAATCGATTCTCAGGCTTCATGACTTCATGAATCCTGTACAATATGAAGTTCAATGCTTATCATTTCAAATAGTTCTAAAAACAATAACGTATCTCAAGAATAAAAACAAACACAACTATATTTTAAATGTTTTTTTTTTGCAAATATTGTCAATTCACGCAAGAACGTCACATGAATACATAAGTAGCTCCTTTCTGGTGTTATGAACTAATAATTTCTAGTTTTTAGCGTCACATGATATGATTTTAACCATTCTAAAGACTTGTAAAACAATAAAATGCAAATTTTCAACAAATTGCTGATATTATAAAAAGACGATGAGAACGAAAGAAACAGGATACGACTCCTAATAAAATAAATACCGGATATAATTATTACTGAAATGTAAAGAAAGAAAAGAAAGACCGTTAAAAGAAAAAAATATGACATCTATTTATCTCCACATGCTTATACCAGATAGTATGGATCGTTGAGCTTTATGACGGGAAACACATGGCTTTTGATCATATTTCGCCATCAAAATAATTTAGAATTTTAATTTTAAATCGATATTCTACTTGTAAATAATAAATATTGTCACATCCTGTAGCTGAGTGAAAAATCGTTTACTGATATTACAATTATTTACAATTTCCTGTCAGCTCTCAACGTTCATTAGTTGCTAGAGATGGTAATACAATAAACTAAACAATGGTATTGATTACATCTCCATTAAAATGTTAAAGATAAATGATAACAAACAGTTATCAAGAGAAAAAGGTAAAATATCGTTGTGACATCATTGCATATGAGTTTATAAGTTTCCAAAAATATTGGAAATTTTCAACCAGAAGCTAAATGTAAAATCTTGAATTGTTTTCGTTTGATGATCCTTGATTGTGAAAACAACTAATTTGATCCCCTCGGTCGATCTACGATGGGATTTGCTATTTAAAGGTTGGATATAGTTGTCTGTGTTAATTATGGTATACAATTTTACCTATTATAACATACACTAACATTTCATGGACGATGTGTTGTATATTACCTAGTAATTGCATGAGAATGTTGCTTTATCACACATAAAAATTTTTAAAATTTTGCATGCATTTCCATACTCATTTTCATGCATGTCTCTTTGTCAAAGTTAAGTCGATATTTTATTTTATTTCAGATGAAACTGTTAATCAATGCGCTAATAATTATAAAAGACTCGTAAAAACATGTTAGTCATGTGAAAGGCAGAGACTTACTCAATTATTCAAGGAATATTAGCCAATTAAAATGAATTATATCAAATTACTTGACGCTGAAAGTTTGCAATTAGATCCTTTAAAGCTATTTCTATATCGGCATAAGCACGTTTTGAAAAGTGCCTCAATAGGTGTTCTCATGAAAAAATTTATTTTAGATACTACTGTTGACAGGACCTTAACATTTGCCCCATGATATTATGGAATTAATATTGTACGGTTTCCAAATGGCGTAGAGAGAGGAAGTGCATTTACGTACCCAGCTTCTTTCAGATTTAGAACCATTTGCTAGTGGATAATGATAACACAAAAGTTACTGGATTGAACAACAAAATAATTGATGTAACTAACACACTGTGAGAGTTGATAAATGAAATGATTTCACAAACATAACCAAAACTACAGACAACAACAGGAACAGAACAAATGCGTATGACAGCACAATAGAAGCCATGAAAATAACTAACAATCTATATGTTCCAGATTTTAGTGAAAGGATTAAAATGATACAAGATGTTACATTTAATGAATTGTAGAACAAGTTGCATGATGAGTTCGAACAATCTAAAACAGATGCAAAAGTGTGTGTTGATCGGAAAGTTGTTAATAACATCCGCGTGATACAAGGTAGTATTGATGAAGGATATAAAACGATAAAACGTGTGAGAAAATATTTTTTTTGCAATGACTTGGAACGAAAGTTTACATAACATACATCTGCATTTTAAACTGAAAAAGATAACAATAATATCCTCTCATTAAATGTCAGCATTGACTCAGTTGTTGCTGTTGTTGTTAGTCCTTCGAATTCAAAGATGACCATGACATCACTAGCTGGTTTGGTTTCTGTGAGTACGTGAGTGTCTGATCAGGCCAATTTGTACTCTGAACTGTCTGTGGCACACTTGACAGGAGATGCCGCTTGGGTTTGCTTGATCAATAGAGGATGTGCTGCAGTTCTAAGATTTACGCTGCTCACGCTTCTGCACTGCCTATGCAGTTCTCCTCCGTTCAAAGTCTTTAGCTCCAGTATGGATCAGACTCCGCCAGGTTGAGCGATCCTGTGTGAGATTTCCCAAGACTCAGGGTCAATGTTGCAGTGTTTCAAGGATGACTTCAGGAAACCTTTGAAGCGTTACTGCTGACAACCATGAGATTGCATTCCTTCTTCAGCTCGCCGTAGAAGGTTTCGCAAGCATGCAGCAGGGTCGGCAATATAATGGCTTTGTAGACCTTAAGTTTTGTTTGTAGACTGATGCCTTGGCGCTCTCACACATTTGCACTTAGTCTGCCAAAGGGCACACTTGCTATAGGAATTTCGGCGTTGGTTTCATCATGGATGTGGACTGCACGTGACAATGTGCTGCCGAGATAGGTGAACTTGTCCACCTCCACGAGGATTTGGCCATTAACTCTGATGGTTGGCTCTACGTAAGGCTTTCCTGGTGCAAGTTGGTGCATCATCACTGTCTTCTTGATACTGACTGTGAGACCAAAATTGTCGCAAGCTGAAGAGAAATGGTCCATACTGTGTTGCATGTCAGACTCAGATTTGGCATTCAGGGAACAATCGTTAGCAAACAGGAGATCAGATTGAACAGCGCGCCGTCAGTCCAGTTGCCTTGATCTTCCAAAGGTCTCCACTGCTGACTGTTTCAAAGGCTTTTGTCAGGTCGATGAATGTCGTGTACAGGTTGGAGGTCTGTTCCTGGCATTTTTCCTGGAGATGACGATCTGCAAACACCATGTCTTTGGTCCCTCGTCCTTTCCTGAAGCCACACTGACTCCCAGGCAGGAGCCTGTGATCAACGTGATGCACAAGACGATTCAGCAGAATTCTGGCAAGGATTTTGTCGGTTATTGACAGCAAGTAGATACCCCGATGGTTGTCGCAGGATTGTCTGTTGCCTTTCCGCTTATACAAGTGGACAATGGATGCATCCTTGTACTCCTGGGGTATAGTTCCCTGAGTCCACATTGACTGAAAGAGTTCAGTCAGTTTTTGTGCCATGTGCGAGCCTCCGGCTTTGTAGACTTCTGCTGGTATAGCATCTGCTCTAGGTGCTTTGCCATTTGACAGCAGGTCGATTGCTTCCACAGTTTTAGTCAGCTCTAGGGTATCAGCAAGTGATATATTGATTTCCACTTGAGGTACTCGATCATTTGCCTCCTCACTGATAGATGACTGTTGATTGGGGATGTTGTTGAAGTGTTCTGCCCATCTTTGTAGTATCTTTTCTTTGTCGGTGAGCAATGTGGCGCGATTTACTGTCAATTGCTCGCCGACAATTGCTCGCCGGTCAATTGCTCGTGGTTAATTGCTCGCTATAACAATTGCTCGCGGAATGTACTGCTCGCCGGTCAATTGATCGCGAGAACAATAGCTCGCCGGCCAATTGATCTCTTTGAAAAGTGCTCTAACAGGTGTAACTGTTTCTAAAATATACTTAGCGGAATAATAACAATTTTAATTATTGGCGAGAACAATAGCTCGCCGGCCAATTGATCTCTTTGAAAAGTGCTCTAACAGGTGTAACTGTTTCTGAAATATACTTAGCGGAATAATAACAATTTTAATTATTGTCTACTCAAATACATTCAATAAGGGCCTCACCAGGTATATAAGGCAGGACAAATGCTACTTTTCTCAAACGTAATATTAACTTACTAGAAATTTACTAATAAAATTTCTATATTAAATATTATAATACAATTTGTTTTTTAAATGGCTCTAAGATTTGCGACAAGCGAGAAAGGAAAGCGAAAACTTATTGATAATGGTCATGTATACATCAAAGATAAGTCTAACGGTGAAAAAACTTTTTGGAAGTGCGAATATTCTAGAAGCAAAAGGTGTCATGGCCGAGTTCATACGATTGGAGATAGTATTGCGAAAAGGATTGGAGAACACAATCATTCTGGCAATTCATGTAGAGCGGAAGTTTTGGATGTCATGCATAACATTATTGACAGAGCGGTCACCACACAGGATGGACCGCAGAACATTGTCGCAGATGCTTTAAGTCTTGCATCTCAACCAGCACTTGGTCAGCTAACAAGCGTCAACAATATGAAAAGGGTGATTCGACGTGCACGCAAACGTAAAGGAGCAATGCCAGCAAATCCCTTGTCGTTGCAAGACTTAGTTATACCAGATGAGTTTAAGAAAACTCTCAAATCTCAAGACTTTTTATTATACGACAGCGGGCAAGGTGACAAAAGAACTCTAATTTTCTCTACTCATCGAAACTTGCAACTTTTAGCAAGATCACAGCACTGGTATGCTGACGGAACGTTTAAAACTGTTCCACCATTATTCGCTCAGTTATACACTATTCATGGACTATTTAACAATAATATTGTACCAGCTGTTTTCGTTTTAATGTCGGAAAAAAATGAGGAAAGCTATCGAATGGTTTTCAGCGAACTGAAACAATTGGAGCCATCACTGAGACCGATATCGGGACTGTGAAAGCCTTCCAGCATGAGTTTATTGGAATACAACTCAGAGGATGTTTTTTTTTTCATTTTTCTCAGTGCCTATACAGAAACATTCAATCAAACGGTCTTCAACATCGCTATGAAAATGATGCAGATTTTGCTATGCAGATGCGCCATTTACCAAGTCTTGCATTTGTTCCTGTTGAAGATGTAGTTCTAGCATTTGAAGAATTACTTTCACGTGTTGATTTTCCTTTGGAATCACAGCCAGTACTTGACTACTTTGAAGATACATGGATTGGACGACCTACACGAGGCAACAAACGTCGACCGCCACGTACACAACACTCAATGTGGAGTTGTTACGACAACATTAACGATGATCTTCCAAAGACGAACAACAGCTGTGAAGGATGGCACCGATCGTTTAGCGAGTTGATCGGTGGAAAGCATCCAACTATATGGAAATTTATAACAGTTTTGCAAAAGGAACAAGGCCTAAATGAAGCTAAAATTGAACAACCTTTGGCTGGCCAACCTATACAGCCTCAAAAGAAGAGATACAGGGATGCAGCGTCCAGAATCAAAAAGATTGTTGAAACTTATAAAGAAATTGACTTGATGGATTACTTAAGAGGTTTGTCGCATATTTTGTCGTTTTAATACGTGATATAAAAGTTTGGTATATACACGTATTTTTAAGATACTGGTTGTATAACTTGTCTTTATTATTAATAAATGTTAAACAAGTATTAGTCGTTTGGTTCTTCTTAATAATGTTAACTTATTCAGTTACAATTGGAGATCAATACACCTGCGAGCTATTGTTCTTGCGATCAATTGACCGGCGAGCAGTACATTCCGCGAGCAATTGTTATAGCGAGCAATTAACCACGAGCAATTGACCAGCGAGCAATTGTCGGCGAGCAATTGACCGGATACCATGTGGCGCTGTCAGCACTCAGTATTGGAGATGTTCCTGATGTATGTGGCCCGTAGATTGTCTTCAAAGCATCATAGAAGTTCTTCATGTTATTCATGCCTGCGTAGGACGGAATCTGATCTGCCTTATTGTTCAGCCATGAGTCTTGCGACTCTCTAAGTTTCCATTGGACAGTCCTCTGATGTTGTTGAAGGCTGCCTTCTTAGATGATGAAGTGCTGTCTTCTAAATAGGCCTTCTGTAGCCAATGTTTCTCATTCAGAAGACTATATGGCAGCACCGTTCTCAACAAACCAATCATGACGTTTATATGTGGTGGGACCGAGGGCTTTTGATGCAGCTGAGTACACAGAGTCTCTGAAGAATGTCCAGTTTTCCTCGACTTCTCGGAGTTTGTATCGATTGTATCCAGTTGTCTTAACAATTCTTCAACAAATGCCTGTTTCACATTATCCTGTTTCAATATGGCGATATTAAGCTTTTTGGGCACTTTTTTGCCTTGGGGTCGTCTGCTAGGATAAATCTTGATACTGAGCTTAGAGACTATGAGATTGTGGCCAGTCGAGCATTCTGCACTTATCATGGCCTTTGTTACTCGGACATCCTGTCTGTCTCTCCAACAGACGATGACGTAATCATTGAGATGTCAGTGCTTGGAGCTTGGGTGCATCCGATTCATCATGTTGCGGTTTGGCAGGCGGAACACTGTGTTGGTTATTAGGAGGTTATGTTCAGTGCATTGTCTCAGTAGGAGGAGTCCGTTGTTGTTGCATTTGCCAAATCCATTTTTGCCAATGACACCTGGCCATGACTAGTGATCTGTGACAACGCTAGCATTGAAGTCACAAAGGATTATGAGCCTGTCTGCCTTTGGCACTTCTGCGATAAGATACTTCAGGTCTTAATAAAATTTGTTCTTCTTGGTCATGGTGGGTGCATAGGCACTGATGATAGTTGCATGTCTTTTTCCATAGAGTGTGAGTCTCATTTGCATTAGTCTATCATTCACGCCCTTTGGGAGATTTCTGAGCTTGATAACTAGCTGTGATTTGATGGCAAACCCAACACCAGCTTCACGTCTCTCTTCTTTACTTCGGTCATTCCGGAAGGTGTAGTCGGCTCCTAATTCGGTGATATGTCCTTCCTCAGATAGGCGAGTTTCACTCAGGGCTGCTATCTGGATGTTGAATCTGGACAGTTCTCTACCGACTAGAGCTGTTCTTCTCTCTGGTCTAACTGCTGACGTACTGTCTATTAGTGTGCGTACGTTCCAGACACCGATGGTGAGTTGCGTCACCTTTGTCTTCTTATTAAGTTTTCGACCGCTAAGGTGGGATCACCTTCAGCCGCGGTGTGAAGACCAGGGTTAAGGTGAAGCAGGCAATGTTTAGCGCACCTTTTCTAGCCCTTCCTCATGCTACGGCGGTGAGCAGTGTGATCCTAAAAACGGCTGCTCAGTCACCCAGGGGGCTGCCGAGTTCCACTGCTGCTTCTGTACTGTGAAAAGCGACCCTATACCCTGAGCCGCCTGTGTGCACGTCTGCAGCTGCATCTCTCAGTGTATCCACACCTGCTGCTCTGCCGCTCGCCCATCGCCACAGGACTTGAAGGTATCCGGTGGGGGTGGAATAGTGTCATTATTTGCGCGTGCGTTGTATTTAAGTGAAGGAAAGTTGCGCAGAATAGCCCTCACTCTATCGTCCAGGCCTGTCTGAATTGCACACGGCTCAACGATTTTTGCATTGTACCTACTCAGGAGTATCCTGATGGTACTGATTTAAATGTGAATTTAAGATATGAACTTTCTAACAGATTATTGTCTACTGTATTCTGCGCTCTTTCTCTGGATTTCATATATTTAACATAGCATTTGCAAAAGCCTCTGAAGCAACACCAGGTGGTAACCAAGACTATGAAATGGAAACTATTTGCCTCCAGTACAATACGATTACTTCAGAATCAATTGAGGAACCAGTTCATGAGAAGTACAGAAACGGAATTGCTTCCTTTAATGACTATATCACCGGTGAGAGAATGATCAACATAGCAACCAATACAAGTGTTATTGATATTGTTACGACTCTATGGTCTAAGAAAAATGTAACAGAAAGAAAGTGAAACCAACAAATCAAGTAAAAATCAACAAGCAAT
This sequence comes from Margaritifera margaritifera, assembly GCA_029931535.1. Lineage (NCBI taxonomy): Eukaryota > Metazoa > Mollusca > Bivalvia > Unionida > Margaritiferidae > Margaritifera > Margaritifera margaritifera. The sequence goes on along the minus strand of JAQPZY010001236.1, from coordinate 724,702 downwards.
TTATTACTAGATAATTAAAATGAAAAATCAAAAAGTCACTTACAGTAATGTGTTTTGAAATCCTAATAATCCAATAAGAATGATTGTTCTAATCACAAGTCCTAAATATAGAATGTTCCGAATTCACGGCTGTGTCCTTGAATGTTATGATGTGCTAATGGTCTCCAAAGTCCTGATGTACTAGAAATCTTGATGTGCTGATGTCAAAATGAAGTATTCCAAAATCTCTGAATAAGTTCAGTTAAATTCCAAATCATCAATTAAAAATCCAAAATCCAAAAGTTTATGAGCACTGTTATAATCCAATGAATATTTAAAATAATTCCTCTCTTAGAATTTGTAATGAATTTTCACAACTGTAATAGCTCTTTACAAGACTGATGGTAATGTCAAAACTGCACAAAATGTCCACCAAACATGGTATATATAAAGATTGGTCACATGACATAATGTTCTAGAATATGAGTCATCTTAATGGAATTCTAACTGTAAACAAAATTCAACCTTGACCTTCAAATTGAGAAAACATATTGATCAAAACAACCTAATTCAAGGACACTAGCTAAACATGTTTTTCCTCATAAACATTAAGATCCAAACAAATATTGAAGAGAAGAAACATTTATAATTTCCTAAAATATTTATAATATTATATAAACATCATACATAACACCTCCCCTCATAAAGAAAAAGAAAGATTTATATAATAAAGCTTTCTTTTGAATATACATCTAATACTACAATAACCAAAAATACATAAGAACATGTTTTATGATACTGGACTTAATTACATCAAGCAATATTAGATTTCTAGGCACGTGAGAGTGCATCTGCAATCACATTGTCTTTTCCCCTGATGTGTTTGATGTCAATGTTATATTCCTGCAATATCAAACTCCATCTCAACAATCTCCGATTTTTATCTTTCATTTTGTTGATGAAAGTAAGGGGATTGTGATCACTGTACACAATAATTGGAGAAAGAGCTGAGGTAACATACACTTCAAAATGCTGTAAAGCCAATATCAAAGCCAAACATTCCTTCTCAATTGTGGAATAATTTTTCTGGTGCTTGTTTAGTTTTTTAGAAAAATAACACACAGGGTGATCCACACCACTTTTGTCTTCCTGAATCAATACTCCACCAACCCCTACATCACTTGCATCAACAGATAATTTAAATGATTGGCTAAAATTTGGTGCAGAAAGAACTGGTGCATTCTTAAGCATGGCCTTTAACTTGTCAAAAGATTCCTGACACTTGTCAGACCAATAAAATTTGGTTTTCTTACTCAATAAACTTGTCAAAGGTTCAGCAATTTTGGAAAAATTGGAACAAAATTTCCGATAATATCCAGCCATACCCAGAAATCGCATCAGTTGCTTTTTACAAATTGGAACTTGAAATTCAGAGATAGCTTTGACCTTAGCTTCTATAGGTTTAACTTGACCTTGTCCCACAATATGTCCTAAAAATGTGACACAAGCATGGCAAAACTCACTTTTGCTCAAATTAATTGTCAGATTCACATCGCTGAGTCGATCGAAGAATTTTCGAATGATTTCCAAATGATCTTCCCAGGTGTTGTTGTAGATAATGACGTCATCGATATAAGCGTCACAATTATCAAGACCAAATGTTATCATGTTCATCAGACGTTGAAACGTTGCAGGCGAATTTTTCATTCCAAACGGCATAACTTTATATTGATAAAGTCCATCTGGAGTTGCAAATGCTGAAATTTCTTTTGCCCTTTCCGTCAGTGGAATTTGCCAGAATCCTTTTAAAAGGTCAAACTTGGTGACATATTCCGCATTTCCAATTTTATCAATGCAATCGTCCATTCTTGGGATTGGAAATGAATCAGTTTTGGTGACACTGTTGACTTTTCTATAGTCAGTACACATACGGAATGTATTATCTGGCTTGGGAACAAGAATACATGGTGAACTCCAGTTACTTTTACTTGGTTCTATGAAATCATTCTCCAGTAAATACTGAATTTCTTTCTTCAGATAGTTCTGTTTGAGAGGATTCATCCTATAAGGATGCTGTTTCACAGGCGCAGAATCTACAATGTCAACGTCATGATAAATTTTACTTGTTCGTGTTGGAACATCAGGAAACAAGTGCTCATAGTCATGTAATAGCTGTTTTAGTTCATTTCTTTCCTGTTGTTGTAGATGTGAAAGTTTCTGGTCTAGGTTGTTCAATATTTCTGAATTCCGAAGATTGGTTATACCAGAGTCACTATAGTCTGATCGTATTCCATCGTTGATATCTTCACTGTGTGGGACAGGTACAACTAAATTAACTAAATAATTAGCTGGGCTATCTCTGTCAAAATATTCCTTTAACATATTTATATGACAAAGTTGTTTCTGTTTCCGTCTCCCAGGAGTGTTAATGATATAATTTAAGTCATTTACTTTCTTTTCAACGGTATAAGGACCATAAAATTTAGCCTGAAGAGAATTTTGAGGTATGGGAAAGAGAGCCAGAACTTTGTCACCAGATTTAAAACTCCTTTCCTGTGTATTTCTGTCATACCTTAATTTCATTTTTGACAGAGTAGTGTGAAGATTAGTTCTTGCTACTTCACAGGCCTTTGACAACTTGTATTTGAAATCAGAGACATAATCAAGAAGATTAATCTTTGAATCTTCATTTGAAAGAAGTTTCTCTTTCAATAATTTCAGTGGTCCACGGACAGTATGACCAAAAACTAGTTCAAAGGGACTAAAACCCAACGACTCTTGAACTGATTCCCTAACAGCAAACAACAACAAATGAACACCCTCATCTCAATCCTTTTCTGTATCAAAGCAATATGATCGAATCATATTCTTCAAAGTTTGATGAAATCTTTCCAAAGCACCTTGACTTTCAGGGTGATAGGCAGAAGATTTAAACTGTTGGATGCCTAATTCATGCATAACTTGCTGGAAAATTCCAGACATCAAATTTGACCCTTGATCTGACTGGACAGATTTGGGAAGGCCAACAAGTGTAAAAAACTTCACCAAAGCTTTCACAATAGTTTTAGTTTTTATATTTCTCAGAGGAATTGCCTCTGGAAATCTTGTAGATGCACACATGATGGTCAACAAGTATTGGTTGCCTGACTTGGTTTTAGGTAAAGGACCAACACAGTCTACTATTATTCTACTAAATGGTTCATCAAATGCAGGAATAGGTTGTAGATGAGCCTTAGGTATCTTCTGATTGGGTTTTCCTACCATTTGACAAGTGTGACAAGATCTGCAGTATTTAGAAACATCACTTTTGAGTTTCGGCCAATAAAAATTATTCAAGATCTTGTGATAAGTCTTACGGACTCCTAAATGACCAGCCAAAGGAGTTTCATGGGCTAAATTAAGAATTTCCTGTCGATATGACTTAGGAACAACAATTTGATAGCTCACTGACCACTCGTCACCAGCAGGTACATCAGGTGGTCTCCATTTCCTCATAAGGACCCCATTTTTCACAAAGTAACACACTGGAACTTGTGTGGCTTCAGTTTCACTAATAGCCCTTTGAAACAAACAAGATATCTCGGGATCTTGCTCCTGTTCAACGACAAGGGATTGTCGCTTGTCATCCTGATTAGAACAAAGAGAATGAGTTGCCAAAAGAGGATCACTGTGATCAATACCATTTGATTGATCAATACCTGAGGAAAAAGTGACCTCATCAAAAGACTGACCAATACATGTGTCAGCTAAAGGAATAATATCCTGATCAACATCACTCTCAAGAGCTCTTTTTGCCATAGCTCTAGTAACTGCACAAGCAGGGTACAAATCAGGGATTTCAGTTTCGACAGGATCAACTTTCTGATCCAAACAAGGCTTGTCAGTTACAAGTGGATTAACCACAACCTTATCTCCAGCTAGGTCATTGCCAAGTAATAAATGAACACCCTCTATGGGTAAAGAAGTCACTGCCCCAACAGTCACAGGTCCAGAAACTAAGTCTGATGCCAAATTTACACAATGGAGAGGAACATTTACAAAGCCGCACTCTACTCCCAGAACAAGAACACTTTCACTTGAAGAAGACTCCTCAGACAAAGGCAAAGTACCTGATAATAAAAACTCTGAGAAGCTCCAGTGTCCCTTAATATTTTAATTGGGATAGGTTTGGCGGAATCACCAATAAGTGATATAGAACCTTCCGACATGAATGGTTCATAAGCCTCCAAAATAGAATCAGACTGGGGTTTGTTTGACCCAACAAATGTATTGCTTTCAATACAAGACCGTGACCTTGACCTCGTAGAAATAAGAGCATTTGGAAAAGCTCTGTCTTTACTCTGTTGCTTATTTTTCAACTTTAAGCAATCAGAAATAACGTGCCCTTTCTTTTTACAATAAGTGCACGTAGGAAGAGATAAGGATTTCTGATCAGTCTTATCAGATGTTTGATTCCTAACAGTTGTGCTGTTGTGAAATTTGGAAGTACTCGAATGAGATTGAAATGGTTTTTTACCAGAAAACTGCTGAGAGGACGACTTATTGCCAAATGAAATTTTGTGAGTCAAGGAATAATCATCAGCCATACGAGCAGCATTTTCCAAAGTTTCCACATTCTGCTCGTCAAGATAGGTTTTAACATCACTATGGATGCACCTCTTGAACACTTCAATTAACTTTCTCATGCACTCTATCCCCTCCTGGATAGGTTTTGAAATGAAATTCTGAACATTAGATGCCATTGTAAATGCTTGTTGGTTTCACACAAAAAAATTTCTCTATTTAAAAAATCTTTGCCAAAGACAAAAATATTCTCCAAGACAAAATCAATATGAATTTCAAAGATAAATTTAATATCTCTAATATGCTTTAAAGAAATTCAATCCCAGAAGACGAGCCCCCAATTTTTGTTACGACTCTATGGTCTAAGAAAAATGTAACAGAAAGAAAGTAAAACCAACAAATCAAGTAAAAATCAACAAGCAATTTATTACTAGATAATTAAAATGAAAAATCAAAAAGTCACTTACAGTAATGTGTTTTGAAATCCTAATAATCCAATAAGAATGATTGTTCTAATCACAAGTCCTAAATATAGAATGTTCCGAATTCACGGCTGTGTCCTTGAATGTTATGATGTGCTAATGGTCTCCAAAGTCCTGATGTACTAGAAATCTTGATGTGCTGATGTCAAAATGAAGTATTCCAAAATCTCTGAATAAGTTTACATAAATTCCAAATCATTAATTAAGAATCCAAAATCCAAAAGTTTATGAGCACTGTTATAATCCAATGAATATTTAAAATAATTCCTCTCTTAGAATTTGTAATGAATTTTCACAACTGTAATAGCTCTTTACAAGACTGATGGTAATGTCAAAACTGCACAAAATGTCCACCAAACATGGTATATATAAAGATTGGTCACATGACAGAATGTTCTAGAATATGAGTCATCTTAATGGAATTCTAACTGTAAACAAAATTCAACCTTGACCTTCAAATTGAGAAAACATATTGATCAAAACAACCTAATTCAAGGACACTAGCTAAACATGTTTTTCCTCATAAACATTAAGATCCAAGCAAATATTAAAGAGAAGAAACATTTATAATTTCCTAAAATATTTATAATATTATATAAACATCATACATAGCAATATCACGCTTGATTCTTCAAGAACGAATCTGACGGGTGTTTTAATATTGTGCAAGAAGGTGGCGAAAATGGTCGGAAATATTTTAGAACACAGCAATAGTAAACAGTTAGGGACTAATATAGGTCTGCCAAACAAGGTTTATTCCAATTGATACTACAGTTTACTGAAATTAAAAATATATCTTTGATGAGCAACAAATGCAAATAGAACTCAGCGACACAAAAGTTAGCATATTTATTAAGTCATTGTGTCTGGCTTGATTTGGAAAGTGCACATGCTAACATACAACATGACAATGGTGACATAAAACTAAAACAAGCTAACGTTCCATCTGCAAGTCAATAGAAAAAAAAAATAAGGATGCTCATAGAATATATATACTTTTTTGTGTCTGATGTTCAGGTAGACATTCAAAACAATCAACACAATGTCAAGTATGTTCTAGACAATGTATAAACAGTGTAGCTGTGCTATCCACATATACATAACAGGGCTTTTATCTACGGCTAATTGTATACGAAAAAGACTCATAAACATGATAATTTGTGGAGTGTCTAATTTTGGAAAACTATGTTTGCGCTAAATCTGATAGAGAGAGAATACAACCTTTTCGGAATACATCATTAGGATCTGTCCGAGGTTTCCGAGCAGGAAGACTTACAAAAGAATGAGGTTACCCGCAGATATGAAGGTGATCCTCATGGATCCCGAGGATATCTTAGACAAATTAGAGTTACTGATTGATGTGTAGAAAGGTCAAACATCTTTGTTTGTGATTGATGATTGTGGCAATCTTGACAATGTCAAACAATAAAGCAACCAACATAACCAAACGACCTTTTAGTGGTGGATATTTCCAAATACCTGTATGGGTGATCGTCCAAATGTACAACTCTGTCAAAAAGGACATGCGAGAGAATGTTAGGTTTCTAGTGATCTTCTACAGCAGGAAAAAAAAATATCCATGGTGTAAGGGTGCAAATTATTTCTGTCGATCTATAAAGAGAACATTAACTTGGACAGAGAACAATTAATTAGATTTGTGAGGACAGGGTACGTATTAAATCGCTATGCTGCGGTCTGTGTTGTGAGAGGAACCGATTTTTAATTAAGTATTCGTTTATTTAACAGTCAGAGAAACTGGAAGGGAAAAGGTTGACTCAATCTTTGTATCGAATGTCAGAATTGAGATTGTCCAGAATCAGTTATTTGGAAATCTAGAGGGTCAGGATGACCGCAAATTTTGGCGCCTATTTATAAAAGGCGGTAGATATATTTAATCCTGATTGGCTACGCTAAATAAGGGGCGTATTTCCCACACGAAATTTCATAGTTTTAATATGCCACATCGAAAAATTTAGTCAGTCTAAACTCCTGTAAGAGGAAGATATTTTTGGCTCCGAGATTGAATTTGCAAGAAATTATCTCGTAAAATAATAATCCAAGGGACTGGATGTCTGGAAAGTTGACGGACACAATTCTGGCGGTAGAAGCGAGCAAGGCTTGAAAGCACAAGGTATTTGCGTGAATCTCATGTAATTCGTTGATACCAATATAATTATTTGCTTGAATTTATTTACTTATATTTGCATGAATTTATTTGTTGTTATGTATGATGTTTATATGGTGTTGTAGGTATTTTGGGAAGTTGTAAATGTTTCTTCACTTTGATGTTTGCTTGGATCTTAATGTTTATCAGGAAAAACATGTTTAAAGATTATTTTAATTCAGTATTTAGTAGGAAAGGGAAATTTTGATAGTAGTGCTTTAAGTTCGAAGAGAAAGCCTGTATCTGGTTCTGACAGGAAATTAAGGGAATTAGAGTTAAAGAACCAGATGGATTTAGAGTTAGCAAAGCTTCAGATTCAGAGAGAGAGAAAAAAAGAAGAGAGGCAGATCGAGAGAGAGAAAGAAGAGAGGCAGATACAGATGGAGAGAGAGAAAGAAGAGAGGCAGATACAGATGGAGAGAGAGAAAGAAGAGAAGCAGATACAGATGGAGAGAGAGAAAGAAGAGAGGCAGATACATATGCAGAAAGAAGAGAGGCAAATGCAGATGGAGAGAGATAGAGAGAAAGAGGAGAGACAGATGCAGATGCAAAGAGAAGAAAGGGAAATGCAATTTAAATTAAGAGAATTAGAACTGGCAAACAGAGCACACTCCACTCCTTTAGACACAAGTCCAGGTTTTGATGTTACTAGATATATTAGGTTAGTACCCCCTTTTCAGGATAAAGAAGTAGATAAATACTTTCTTCATTTCGAGAAAATAGCTGAAAACTTGAAATGGCCCAGAGAGCATTGGACTTTGTTATTACAAAGTGTACTTATTGGCAAAGCTCGTGAAGTTTACACTTCACTGTCAGTACAACAAAGCACTGATTATGATGTGGTTAAGGAGTACATCTTGAAAGCTTATGAGTTGGTACCAGAGACATATCGACAAAGGTTTAGGAATTGTAGAAAAGAAACTGGACAAACTCATGTCGAATTTGCAAGGGATAAAGAACAACTATTTGATAGGTGGTGCTCAGCCAAGAAAGTTGATCAAGCTTATGATAACCTCAGACAGCTCGTATTAATTGAAGAGTTCAAGAGGTGCATCCATAGTGATGTTAAAACCTATCTTGACGAGCAGAATGTGGAAACTTTGGAAAATGCTGCTCGTATGGCTGATGATTATTCCTTGACTCACAAAATTTCATTTGGCAATAAGTCGTCCTCTCAGCAGTTTTCTGGTAAAAAACCATTTCAATCTCATTTGAGTATTTCCAAATTTCACAACAGCACAACTGTTAGGAATCAAACATCTGATAAGACTGATCAGAAATCCTTATCTCTTCCTACGTGCACTTATTGTAAAACAAAAGGGCACGATATTTCTGATTGCTTAAAGTTGAAAAATAAGCAACAGAGTAAAGACAGAGCTTTTCCAAATGCTCTTATTTCTACGAGGTCAAGGTCACGGTCTTGTATTGAAAGTAATACATTTGTTGGGTCAAACAAACCCCAGTCTGATTCTATTTTGGAGGCTTATGAACCATTCATGTCAGAAGGTTCTATATCACTTATTGGTGATTCCGCCAAACCTATCCCAATTAAAATATTAAGGGACACTGGAGCTTCTCAGAGTCTTTTTTTATCAGGTACTTTGCCTTTGTCTGAGGAGTCTTCTTCAGGTGAAAGTGTTCTTGTTCAGGGAGTAGAGTGCGGCTTTGTAAATGTTCCTCTCCATTGTGTAAATTTGGCATCAGACTCAGTTTCTGGACCTGTGACTGTTGGGGCAGTGACTTCTTTACCCATAGAGGGTGTTCATTTATTACTTGGCAATGACCTAGCTGGAGATAAGGTTGTGGTTAATCCACTTGTAACTGACAAGCCTTGTTTGGATCAGAAAGTTGATCCTGTCGAAACTGAAATCCCTGATTTATACCCTGATTGTGCAGTTACTAGAGCTATGGCAAAAAGAGCTCTTGAGAGTGATGTTGATCAGGATATTATTCCTTTAGCTGACACATGTATTGGTCAGTCTTTTGATGAGGTCACTTTTTCCTCAGGTATTGATCAATCAAATGGTATTGATCACAGTGATCCTCTTTTGGCAACTCATTCTCTTTGTTCTAATCAGGATGACAAACGACAATCCCTTGTCGTTGAACAGGAGCAAGATCCCGAGATATCTTGTTTGTTTCAGAGGGCTATTAATGAAACTGAAGCCACACAAGTTCCAGTGTGTTACTTTGTGAAAAATGGGGTCCTTATGAGGAAATGGAGACCACCTGATGTACCTGCTGGTGACGAGTGGTCAGTGAGCTATCAAATTGTTGTTCTTAAGTCATATCGACAGGAAATTCTTAATTTAGCCCATGAAACTCCTTTGGCTGGTCATTTAGGAGTCCGTAAGACTTATCACAAGATCTTGAATAATTTTTATTGGCCGAAACTCAAAAGTGATGTTTCTAAATACTGCAGATCTTGTCACACTTGTCAAATGGTAGGAAAACCCAATCAGAAGATACCTAAGGCTCATCTGCAACCTATTCCTGCATTTGATGAACCATTTAGTAGAATAATGGTAGACTGTGTTGGTCCTTTACCTAAAACCAAGTCAGGCAACCAATACTTGTTGACCATCATGTGTACATCTACAAGATTTCCAGAGGCAATTCCTCTGAGAAATATAAAAACTAAAACTATTGTGAAAGCTTTGGTGAAGTTTTTTACACTTGTTGGCCTTCCCAAATCTGTCCAGTCGGATCAAGGGTCAAATTTGATGTCTGGAATTTTCCAGCAAGTTATGCATGAACTAGGCATCCAACAGTTTAAATCTTCTGCCTATCACCCTGAAAGTCAAGGTGCTTTGGAAAGATTTCATCAAACTTTGAAGAATATGATTCGATCATATTGCTTTGATACAGAAAAGGATTGGGATGAGGGTGTTCATTTGTTGTTGTTTGCTGTTAGGGAATCAGTTCAAGAGTCGTTGGGTTTTAGTCCCTTTGAACTAGTTTTTGGTCATACTGTCCGTTGACCATTTAAATTATTGAAAGAGAAACTTCTTTCAAATGAAGATTCGAAGATTAATCTTCTTGATTATGTCTCTGATTTCAAATACAAGTTGTCAAAGGCCTGTGAAGTAGCAAGAACTAATCTTCACACTACCCAGTCAAAAATGAAATTAAGGTATGACAGAAATACACAGGAAAGGAGTTTTAAACCTGGTGACAAAGTTCTGGCTCTCTTTCCCATACCTCAGAATCCTCTTCAGGCTAAATTTTTATGGTCCTTATACCGTTGAAAAGAAAGTAAATGACTTAAATTATATCATTAACACTCCTGGGAGACGGAAACAGAAACAACTTTGTCATATAAATATGTTAAAGGAATATTTTGACAGAGAAAGCCCAGCTAATTATTCTGTTAATTTAGTTGTACCTGTCCCACACAGTGAAGATATCAACGATGGAGTACGATCAGACTATAGTGACTCTGGTATAACCAATCTTCGGAATTCAGAAATATTGAACAACCTAGACCAGAAACTTTCACATCTACAACAACAGGAAAGAAATGAACTAAAACAGCTATTACATGACTATGAGCACTTGTTTCCTGATGTTCCAACACGAACAAGTAAAATTTATCATGACGTTGACATTGTAGATTCTGCGCCTGTGAAACAGCATCCTTATAGGATGAATCCTCTCAAACAGAACTATCTGAAGAAAGAAATTCAGTATTTACATAGAACCAAGTAAAAGTAACTGGAGTTCACCATGTATTCTTGTTCTCAAGCCAGATAATACATTCCGTATGTGTACTGACTATAGAAAAGTCAACAGTGTCACCAAAACTGATTCATTTCCAATCCCAAGAATGGACGATTGCATTGATAAAATTGGAAATGCGGAATATGTCACCAAGTTTGACCTTTTAAAAGGATTCTGGCAAATTCCACTGACGGAAAGGGCAAAAGAAATTTCAGCATTTGCAACTCCAGATGGACTTTATCAATATAAAGTTATGCCGTTTGGAATGAAAAATTCGCCTGCAACGTTTCAACGTCTGATGAACATGATAACATTTGGTCTTGATAATTGTGACGCTTATATCGATGACGTCATTATCTACAACAACACCTGGGAAGATCATTTGGAAATCATTCGAAAATTCTTCGATCGACTCAGCGATGTGAATCTGACAATTAATTTGAGCAAAAGTGAGTTTTGCCATGCTTGTGTCACATTTTTAGGACATATTGTGGGACAAGGTCAAGTTAAACCTATAGAAGCTAAGGTCAAAGCTATCTCTGAATTTCAAGTTCCAATTTGTAAAAAGCAACTGATGCGATTTCTAGGTATGGCTGGATATTATCGGAAATTTTGTTCCAATTTTTCCAAAATTGCTGAACCTTTGACAAGTTTATTGAGTAAGAAAACCAAATTTCATTGGTCTGACAAGTGTCAGGAATCTTTTGACAAGTTAAAGGCCATGCTTAGGAATGCACCAGTTCTTTCTGCACCAAATTTTAGCCAATCATTTAAATTATCTGTTGATGCAAGTGATGTAGGGGTTGGTGGAGTATTGATTCAGGAAGACAAAAGTGGTGTGGATCACCCTGTGTGTTATTTTTCTAAAAAACTAAACAAGCACCAGAAAAATTATTCCACAATTGAGAAGGAATGTTTGGCTTTGATATTGGCTTTACAGCATTTTGAAGTGTATGTTACCTCAGCTCTTTCTCCAATTATTGTGTACAGTGATCACAATCCCCTTACTTTCATCAACAAAATGAAAGATAAAAATCGGAGATTGTTGAGATGGAGTTTGATATTGCAGGAATATAACATTGACATCAAACACATCAGGGGAAAAGACAATGTGATTGCTGATGCACTCTCTCGTGCATAGAAATGTAATATTGCTTGATGTAATTAAGTCCAGTATCATAAAACATGTTCTTATGTAATTTGGGTTATTATAGTATTAGATGTATATTCAAAAGAAAGCTTTATTATATAAATCTTTCTTTTTCTTTGTGAGGGGAGGTGTTATGTATGATGTTTATATGGTGTTGCAGGTATTTTGGGAAATTGTAAATGTTTCTTCACTTTGATGTTTGCTTGGATCTTAATGTTTATCAGGAAAAACATGTTTAACTAGTGTCCTTGAATTGGGTTGTTTTGATCAATATGTTTTCTCAATTTGAAGGTCAAGGTTGATTTTTGTTTACAAGTAAAATTCCATTAAGATGACACATGTTCTAGAACATTCTGTCATGTGACCAATCTTTATATATACCATGTTTGGTGGACATTTTTTCAGTTTTGACATTACCATCAGTCTTGTAAAGAGCTATTACAGTTGTGAAAATTCATTACAAATTCTAAGAGAGGAATTATTTTAAATATTCATTGGATTATAACAGTGCTCATAAACTTTTGGATTTTGGATTTTTAATTGATGATTTTGGAATTTATGTGAACTTATTCAGAGATTTTTGAATACTTCATTTTGACATCAGCACATCAAGATTTCTAGTACATCAGGACTTTGGAGACCATTAGCACATCATAACATTCAAGGACACAGCCGTGAATTCGGAACATTCTATATTTAGGACTTGTGATTAGAACAATCATTCTTATTGGATTATTAGGATTTCAAAACACATTACTGTAAGTGACTTTTTGATTTTTCATTTTAATTATCTAGTAATAAATTGCTTCTTGATTTTTTACTTGATTTGTTGGTTTCACTTTCTTTCTGTTACATTTTTCTTAGACCATAGAGTCGTAACATTGTATAAATTCGTAGATCAATTTTCTTGATATGAGTATAACTGTGTTTGAGTTCATTATCTGAATTCGTTTAATGATCTTATATATAAGTTTGACAGATTGTTTGAATTTGTTGTCTTGAGTGTTATAGGAGTCATGTATTTTAAGAATTTCATGCATTACTTTAGTTGATATGAGTATGAGAATCCGTGTGAATTCACCGATCTTAGATGATTTCATGTATGATAAAAACTTAAGTGCGTATCGACTGAAATTAACGTTGTTAAGCCATGAAGTGAGATTTCATGGACGCTAATGACTTGAATGTGTGTATTCGCTGAAATTAACGTAGTTAAGCCATGTAATGAATTTCATTCATTCATTTGTATAATCGAGAACGGAACTATTATGTCTCGTGTGATGTTAATGTGAGTCAGCGATGAAATAGCCGTTAGGAAATACATTAATCTTATGCAACTAGGTTTGTTTGTTTATGGCCTTCCGTGTTTGGCTTGACCAGATAGCCTTTGGTATCTGTTTGACTTCCGATAGGATGCTATCTGACATAACGAGAGTGGAGTAATGATCTATTCCCAGTAGGATATCTGACAGAAGATTTAGGTTGCTTCTCTGTTTATTTTGAAAGGGGAAATAGCTCCACTGACGTAATCCACTGACGTAATCCATTGACGTATCCACGTACCTACGTATCTACATACCTACGTATCCACCTACCCACACAAAGTTTGAGGGCCGACAGAGGCAAGATAGTCAGAGTGAGAAGAAAGAGAAGGAACCAATTGATCAGCACGGTGAACAGGAGGAAACCAGGTTATGAAGCTGTACAAGGCAATGACTTCGATTGTTCACTCGATTCTATGATGAATTAATTCTATCATTTAAACAGATCGGCTATTTATATAAGTATATTTGTGTTTAAAATTCCGTGAATGATTTATTTCAAAAAGAAGTGTATCTTCCTAATGTAATGCATTATCACAGTTGTTTATGTAATTGATTAAATTGTTATATTTCATATACGGGGGCTCGTTTTAGTCTGTTCTATATATCTGCTCAGATCTCTATTCATTCCATCTATAAGTTTCACAATTTGTATTATTCTTTACTCGATCCGGGCAATAACACCGAGGTCGATCATCCTCTAGATAACGATAACCACAACCACCACCACCCCCACGCCACACATGGAAACTGTGTTTGAAGAAAAAAATGTTATTCCAGACAAAATCCAAGGAACAATTGGAGAACTCTCAAATACCCAAAAATATACAAATTTTAAAACGATTCGAACATCCATTTGATTATAGAGTGCTTGTGCGATAGGTACAGAGTGCTGTGCCTTCGACATCATTTGTATTTGGGAGATTGGCACGTGTGCTTCCACAAACCTCTGGCATGCTTACATGTATATTGGCTCCAGACCCATCATAGAGATTGTTAGAATGATCTTGACCTTGATCTTTTGCACTCTCCGTCAGATTTGTATCTCCATCTTCGTTTAAGTAGTATTTATAATTTGCTTCAGCATAACTATATGGTATTATGCAAATTCAACTTCTTATTCCACTCTCAATCATAGGGAACATGTCATAATATGTTAAAGTTCACATCCTGCGACTGATTATCCTCTAATTTTCAACATGTACTAGTCCTGGTCCATTATAATAGCGAGCAGGGTCTATATTGCATTTTTTAATACAGAGATTCTTAAACTACAAAAACTGTCGCACAGCAATAAAGTCCCCATCATGACACAGTAGTCATGTACATCACCAAGTGTTTGAAGGTTAAACTATTCTAGGATATCTTGTACGTATTGGTAATTATAATTTAATACATTTCAATCATTCTAATTTGAATAAATCTTTTCTGTTGGCGGTACAGCTCATTCGTTAAACCTTTTAAAGCTATTGATATAGTCATATGGTTAAAGTCTTTCCTCAAATATTACTGTATCATGTCTTTATAAACTTTTCAACACCTAAAGTTTTAACTCGACTGTTGCAAGAATTAAAACTATCTACAAACAGAATTGTCCTTTAAACTGTTATTTCTTTTCCTTCTTGCATGAACCTATCAAGTATAAAATCTTTGCTGAAGGAAATATATTTCTTATTGCTATTTTTGTATGACTTCTACTTCTTCGTCACTATAATTTGTTTTTACAAATGTCTTGACGAATAAGTGAATGTCGTAACCGGATAAGTATCAATGAACAATCTTATATATTTCGGGTAATAAATTAGATCAGTTACGTGCTGCACCTCTATACTCATATATAATGTGATCGTGGTAACAAACTTTATGAGCGCTAACTTCGTGTTGTCATGCACTTTGTTGTCAGTAATTTATTTATCACAAATGTTTTTCATCTTTCTTTGTGAGCACCAATTTTGCAATCTTATCAAAAGCATCGTAAATTAGTAAATTAATAATTCCTTTGTACACTATTGGTTGATATCTCTTATGGGTTCATTTGAAGAAAAAAAAAACGCTGATGGAATGTGTTTGACTGTTGGATATTTCACGATTTAATCTGTCTCCACCTGCGGTGTGTATACCGGTATGTTTCCTGGGTGTCTCGATGTGCACCAACACACCTCTGGAACGAGAAAAACAAACGCGAGCTTTTAAATGATTCCGATAGGTCTTTAATTTTATAACGGAACCTTTTTCAGGCATTATATCTACATAATTATCTATACTGTCACATAGCTCGTGTTCTGCTTCTTTTCTGGTGTTTTGAAACAAATTCAAGTATGTTTTATAAAATATATTTTATTTTTAAGTTAGTTTATCTGTTCTGACACACATTTTGAAAAAATGTTATATTGACGTATAGGTACCATCCATCTTGTAGTCATTAGGTCTACAAAATTGAAATATAATTAACATGTGAACATGTAAACATATCTCTATTTAAGTTATTCTTATAGGATTGGTGTAGGTTCTCTCAGCTGTCTCTCCCCCTTCCAAAAGGTCATACATATTTATAGATATATCAAGTTCATTTTCAATTTTGTGAAATTCCCTGCTTTTCCCGACATATGTCCAATTAATGACTGTATCTATCCAAATGTATTTTGATTGCCTCTTTGTTGAGTATTTAAAATTGATTCCACTGCATGTTAATACAAGTTTTCTGGTCCTAATCCATTCAGTTAAATCTATTTATCATCTTGTAATTTCTCTTATTTCTATTTCCTGTCCGAATATGACATATAAAATGTCGAATGAATCTTAAATTACATTATCCATTTCACCATTTAATATATTTTGGGATTATTCTATTTTTCCTCCTCTCGTTCTCCCTCCTGAGTCTGATTGTTAAGTCTAGTTGAACTGTAACAGAAACAAATTGTCAACTTTGTCAATGATGAGATCTTCTTAAAATATGGCTCAATAGAATACAAAATTCATACAACTCTTCAGCATAGTGATGATTCTGTTTAAGTTTTGTATATGATACGTCTTAATTCTTTTGTAGTTGAAACACGTTTTTAAGGTGGTTGTACTTTTTTCGAACTTGTTTTGGTAATATCAAATCTAGCATGGAAGCGTTTTTTTAAAAAAATATTAAGTATTATTATGTATGTATGTATGTATGTATGTATGTATGTATGTATGTATGTATGTATGTATGTATGTATGTATGTATGTATGTATGTATGTATGTATGTATGTATGTATGTATGTATGTATGTATGTATGTATGTATGTACGTATGTATGTGTGTGTGTTTGTGTCTGTGTGTGTGTGTGTGTGTGTGTGTGTGTGTGTGTGTGTGTGTGAGAGAGAGAGAGATGGGAAACAAAGATCAACATACATTTTGGTGATAGTATTTCTAGTGCCTGTACTTTTTATGAGTGAAGCGGGGGGGGGGGGATTACTACCCATCATGGACAGATAGATGTCCGATCTTTTCTTTTTGTATATATTTGTATATTTGTGTCGATTAAACAAACGTTAAAGAGGTCGGGTTCATCTAATAATTTCATGTACTTTTTAGAATTGTCAAAAAAGTCGATAACAGGCATGCAGAAAGTAAATTTGTAAATGTTGGGAATAAATGGTAATCAGCAAGATAAAGGACCACAGGAATGCGATGCGAAATAAATAATGAAATTCACGCGTGTGAACCAAATGTGGATAGCTTTACGTTACTTTTTTCGTGTGGGAAAAAAAAATGTAGCGTGCTTTTAGGGTAATTTACCCTCGCAAATATTGGCCTAATTTTGTGTACACTCTACCCAGACATATCTCTTGAAATAAAATGTATTTAGAGCCAATATTCAGGAGTTGAAAGTGGGATGACTCAAGGAAAGTACGGTTCTCTGATAACAGACAATTATGCGCCTCATCCGTCTCCAGTGTTCCTGATACAGTGGCACAAAATTTCTTAACAAACCTTTAAATTTAAATGGTCAGTTTCAGCTAGAGATCAGATAAAGTACGCATTCAGTCAAACTAAGTTGTTTGCTTTTAAGCGTGCTCCATCTAAGAAGCAATAAACAATTTGTTGTGCTGAGTGCACGTGCATAACACGTACATTTAGAGAGAGGACATCTATTTACTGCCATACCTGTGGCATTAGGAATGCTGAAACTTTTACACTTACAAAAAAGATGTTTAAATCAAATTTCACAATAAAAATCGCCATCGGAAGCTCTCATGTCTCAGCATATAATATTTCTCTTTGTCATTTTATTCTTTGTATGAAAAGGACAATAAAAAAGGAGATTTCCAAATTTTGACGCATAGAGCCTTTCCAGATAAGTACCCGATAAGAAAGTAGCAAGAAATGGTAATTCGCCTACTCATGAGATTGAAGATGGAAAGACTGTCATTGAATAATTGACGTAAATTGTAAACAAAAGCGAGGCCCGAATTGAAGCCAGTATTATTCCTCAAAGGATAAAATAACTTTTCTAATTTTGTTTTATCGCGAATTGTTTGTTATAAAGTGTATAGTTCATGATGACTCAAACTAAGTATTTAACTCTAAAAAAAAATACATGTACCAGTATTACACGCCCAGCTGAAAACAAAATTCTAAATTTACGAAGAGGTGATTTGTGTAGGCAAATCATTGGAAGTGTTGGTGGAAAGAGCTGAATAATTTTAAAATTATTTTCACTAGATTTTTAAAAATATATATCTACAAAACTCTCTCCATCTCAACAATGTTACCATAGTAGACTCAATATTAGGGGCATTTTTTGTGTTTTAGGTTTGACTTGCGTGGGGTGTAAAGCAGGGATTGTAACTCTTCGTTTTAAATTTCAACATTAATATAGTCTGTTTTTTTTTTATTACAGCATTTGTAAGATATGCTAAGTTTTAAATAATGTGATTTCGTATCATCAATGACTATCCTAAGAAGTCAAATAACCCTCGAAGTAAATTATTGAATGTGCAACACCTTAACAGTTACTATTTTTGATGGAAATATTTTATGAGTGTCGCCATGCCATTCAAATTCATGCCACGAGTGATTTATTCTCATAGCTTGAAAAAGAGACCGATAAATATGTTTCAATTATGGAAAACATAAACTTGCCTTATTACATCCAATTAATGTTCTCCTTAGATGCAGTTTAAATCAACCACTATCTTGTGTCATAAGTATCGAGACGTGAGCCACTGGTATCAATTAGCAAGTGTCCTTATATCTTGGCCATGTGGCTTCACGGGCAATTTTCTCCATGTTAAACACACAACACTTATATCAACTCTGTTTACTTCAGAACTAACTATATGATGGCCGATAGCGGCCTGACAAAACTTGTTAGGAACAACATGAATGTGTACATAATGATATTCAATTCGTTACGTACGAAGTCTGGTTAGTTGCTATACCTTTTCGTACATTTAAAGAATATGCAATAGTCATTCACAAATTATATATGGTCTAAACACCTTTGCACATACTATAAAAATGTGCGTATGTCAAAATGTCACTAGTTTATTTCAAGAACATCCCGACTCAACAGGTATCTGAGTCATACTAATTATCGAATTACCTTGACCGTGATAACGTCCTAACCTCGGCGACTGAGCTCTAAATCTTGGTCTTTTTGTCCTTTTATAAGAACAATTATATGAAATGACTTTTACAGATTTCTTTCGTTGTCAGATAAAGTTTCATGAAGACATTTCCAACATAATTCAATAATAGGTTACAGGCGAGGTATTAAGAATAGTGTCAATACTGATGAAGGTGTTGAAAATAATGATATAATACTCTGATATATTATTTAGACTAGGATCTCAAAGCTTGGGCTTTAACCGGGTCAAGATTCTATTTATAAATAACCCCACTGTCAAAACATTGGTTGCATTTGAAGCATATACGAGGAATAAATGATTACACAAAGTTGGCATGGATTTGGGGTTAATGTTGGGTGGATGTTATGTACAAAAAGTGTTTGATCAAGCTATAATTTGTATCTGGCGATTGTAAATTTTGTATATGGGTACAAAAAAGTAGTATAACCACTAAACAGAGTCTGTATTTAAGGAATTTTACCTAATTATGTACAAATTTTTGTTAGTCCTAACCAGTTTTGTCAAAATCCAATAGGCCATCGTACTCACAGAGAGATGGTTTCTGTTCGTGCATCCTATCATGTTCAGGTTCCATTAAATAATTGCTAATTTCATATAAATGTATACTTTGATATATGTATTAGGTTCCATTAAATAATTGCTAATTTCATATAAAATGTATACTTTGATATATGTATTAGGTTCCATTAAATAATTGCTAATTTCATATAAAATGTATACTTTTATATGTATTAGGTTCCATTAAATAATTGCTAATTTCATATAAAATGTATACTTTTATATATTATTAGGTTCCATTAAATAATTGCTAATTTCATATAAAATGTATACTTTTATATAGGTATTAGGTTCCATTAAATAATTGCTAATTTCATATAAAATTTATACTTTGATATATGTATTAGGTTCCATTAAATAATTGCTAATTTCATATAAAATGTATACTTTTATATATGTATTAGGTTCCATTAAATAATTGCTAATTTCATATAAAATGTATACTTTGATATATGTATTAGGTTCCATTAAATAATTGCTAATTTCATATAAAATGTATACTTCGATATATGTATTAGGTTCCATTAAATAATTGCTAATTTCATATCAAATGTATACTTGGAAATATGTATTAGGTTCCATTAAATAATTGCTAATTTCATATCAAATGTATACTTTGATATATGTATTAGGTTCCATTAAATAATTGCTCATTTCATATAAAATGTATACTTTTATATATTATTAGGTGAAAGAGAACAGTTTTATGATAAAATGCAAAAATGCTTAAAATCTCCAATTAGCTACACCTTTTGCCTTAAAATTCTACGTACCGTTTCTACTATGATACTTTTCGAAGCAGTAACGGGGGGGGGGGGGAGGGGTAGGGGGGAGGGGTAGGGGGGGAGAGCCGTCATGCTTTGTCAGCTTTGAAATCCTACATATCACAGTATAAGGCTGTTTATCTGCCATTGGATTTAGAAATATAAAAACCTGATCCCAGTTTTTCAAATGTTATGGTTTCACAATGGACGTAATTGTCACTGGCTATAGCTGTATCGCTCTGTGATTTAAGATGTGATTTTACAGGAAAGAAAATGAATGCATCTTACATCGTTATAATGGATCTGTTTTTTATTTTAAAAAATTTTAATTAAGAAGGAGATATTGAATTATCATTTTTTTATTACACAAATGGCCGAAGTACACCAATACCTGTGGATTCTTTAAAGAATCTTTCTTTATTTTTCCACTATTTTCTTATATAACCCATTCCACTGTATCCGGTTTCATTAGGCTGGTTGATCAGTTATCTGATTTTGTCTGTGAGTGACGGCCCTGAACGTTTTGATAAAATATACAAAATAGATGTGATATAGTGACGGCCCTGAAAGTTGTGATAAAGTATACTAAATAGATGCCGAATAACAAAACATATTGTAGTTTAACTGATTTGTAAAAGTCATGATGCGTGTATTACATTTTTTTTCGGGTGAAAGATCTAAATTGCAAAAATTTTAAACTCTTTCGTTCAATCTAATTCAAAAACAAATTTTCAATTATGAGAATATTTTGCTCGTATTTAACTTTGAAGTGACTGATTATGTGCAATAAACAAAAGCCTTTCGGCCGTATTTGAATGTTTAAGAGGATACTCTAACAAAAGTGTACGTACTCTTTGGATCTTTCTCTGGATTCCAAAATACGTCCCTCTTGCTCTATAAAACATTCAAATGTTGGAATCCATATGATTCCATTAATAAAGTATTTAAATAATGTGTTCTGAAGTTCTCTTAAAGTGCATTTAAAAGACCGGTACGTCTACTTCATAGTATGCAGTTCGGCTACCAGTCAATCCGGTTACTCGCTTTTGTGATCACTTGATAATGCCCCGAAACAATATCATGGTTCGTCACATTTGAATGCGACTGTTCATTTTATTGGAAATCTATCGACATTAATTAACTTCAGTGGGGAAAACACAAACACATTTAGATAGGAAAACAAATCTTCCGTCTGACATATTGGACTCAAAGTAGCAAACAATTAAAACGCCATTTTCTAATATAACGAGTCCGTTAATGTGATTCTCAATCAAAACATTATTTGAATATCCGCTTTATTACGCCTGTTGGTTTCAATGAAATACACACAAGTATTTGAATTTCGATGGTAATTTACACTATAAATCATGAAAGTCTAATGGTAAATATGTGTATTTAATGTTATAATGGGTCTAATCCCTCTCCAATTCACAGATGGATGTTGAATCGATTCTCCCTCGGTTAGCTGGTTGCTTATAGTTTGTATCATTATACCTATCAGTCTCTTGTGTGAACTAATTTTCAGAAGTTATTGAGAATTTAAAGTGATTCTGATCTTGGATGATTTTTTTTTAATAACATAATAAGCTAATTTCATCTAATATACTTTTTTGCTATCAAAACTGTATTCGTCTGTTATCGTTATCATCATATGCGATCTTATCTTGCAGTTTCATTATATTGCTAGTTACACAGACGAAAATGTTATAATTTCAAACAGCAGTGGAATGGTCATGTTCTGTTAGTGTTGCATTTTAAAATTTCTTTAAATTAAAACAATGTGAAAACTTCTTTCTGATCATGTAATTTACGGGCGGTTTTATATATAATACACGCATTGCGTACGAGCATGAAATAGATAATACTAATTTGTAATAGCTATTCATTCTCAGTATTTACTCGCTTATAAGTCGAGTCCAACTGCAAACTGCACAGACCCAAATCTGCCTTCGCATAATGCATAATGCACGGGCAGATCTGGCTATATGCTGTCTATTAATATTAATCAATTGAACAAACAATAAAAACCCTGTTGTTTGCAGATAGACTGAACTTGCAAGAGAGTATATACGGTAACACTTTTAAATACAAGAATATGACCGTATAGTTAGAAAAGTTAAGGCTTTTGTTGTTATTATTATTATTTTAATATGTTGCTGATATTATGCAACAGCTATATTAGAATATGACCTATTTATCTGCGCGATGGGAAAATGTTTTAAGAGTATTAAAAAGAAAACGATGGTAGCTGGTTTCCTCTAAGAAATGTATGCATACATATTTTATTAAGCAGGGATACGTTATCATATATAGAGAATTTCGCAGAAAAACACTGTGACTCTGTCACTCGCCAAACATTTGGTACTGGTTCGAGTCATCACAGAAGAGGAACCATAATGCAGTGTTGGCTGAGACTTACACCGTCTTAAGTAAATTCAGACAACGTCAATATATATATAATAATTCTTACGAATTAGGCCATTGTAAGGAATGTAGCTAACTTAATAAGAGTATACTTTCAACTTTGTGTACGTCTTTAAAATATTCCAAGTGTTGTAAGTCACTATATTGAATGGTGTAAGAGAAGTCGTGCGACATTCTACACGTATTCAAGCTAGCATGTGCGTGTGCAGGCACGGCAATATAAAAATGTTTCCACTTTTTGGCAAGTGCGTAGATAATGCAAACTGACTACAGAAACGCTGAAATAGAAAGTGTTACCCTCTAGGAACAAATACTACATGTTTTATCGGCTTCTTTTTTGTGATTGTTCCGGCTGTGGCTACATTGATAGGTGATTTTTTTTTGGTGTTGGGAATTATTTTTACACGTTTATCCTTAAACTATGTTTGCTAGTGGAAGACCTGCAGAGTCCATCCAAACCTTGGTTATTGTAAGGCACGCTCTAAATAGATAAATGTTTCACAGTTGGTTAATGATAATATCAGCTATATGTGTTCTGCGATGATTTTAATTATCTCAGTAAAAATGCAATTTCAATTATGTTGTGCATTAAACATACTGTTAATACTCATTTGGACAACTAGTCCGAAAAGAGGCAAAAACTAGCGGATAATGGACTTATACTCAGGTTTCATCTTTTCCCGGATGCCTTTGTACTCCGATATAGAAAGGATTGGTATTATGTAAAGTAAACTGTAGGTGTATTACCTGACCCCTTTCTATACGAAAATACATTAAATGTCCAGAAGTAGACAATGATGAAGTCATCACTTTGATTTTTCTTTTACATGCTGCTGTTGACTCAGGTCACAATCCGAGAGTTTGATAACTTCCTAAATGAATTCCGCGTTGATTTTCCTTTCTTTATAGCTCTGTATTCACTTTTTACTTGATCGCCAATTAAAATACTAGAATACAAAAAGGAAAAGGGTGGTGAAAAAACGGAAGGAGAGAGTTCTAAATCATCAATACCTGTTTTTTGGGACACTTGAATCTTAATTCAATAAATTCTATTTCAGTAGTTCCACCTCGTTATATATGTATTCCACAAAGATTAACATGAAAATTGTCTCAACCTTTCTAATCCCACCTGTTTGCTCAGTTAATTCATTAATCATAGGTTTTGTCCTATTTTTTACGACAGGGGTGTCAAACTCATTTGCTATGGCGGGCCAGATTTGATATAAATAATAATCAATAATAATAAAAATAATGAGTCTGGCGGGCCGTATCCGTCCCGCGGGCCGTATGTTTGATACCCCTGGTTTACGATGAGGTAGGGTCAAATGGCATTTTCAAAGATTCAGTTGAAAAAGATTGGTTTCAAAAATTGTTTTCATTGTGGCATCATACACTACACGCCCATCTTAAAGAAAGGTTATTAGCGACAAATTGAGGATAATTAAATAATGACAGATCCCTTGACAACGCTTAATTTTCATTTATTTACAACAGACTGTTTTGTCGGTGTTTGTGTCAGTGTCCAAAATGACTAGCGAGTGAGATACAATCTTTACTCTTGGGATGTTTACCTTATAACCATCTAAGGTTACCTGATTTAACTTCAACTCAATAGAAAATGGTTCCTGGACTAATGTTATTAAAAACGTGATCTATGCTCTGTGATAATGAATTTGTTTCGGTTAATTCCCTGGAAAAACGAGTCTAATCGCATTCATATGAAACTACTACAGTTATTCTGGGAGATCGATGGCTACATTTTGAACGGTTTACTTAAAGGCATGGGTCTGCATATAGTTTTACTCACTGAGACGTTTTGTCACTTCTTGATTCAAATAGGACTAGAACATTTCTTCACAAAGAAATCTGTAATTATAAAATCAATGCTTTTATAAAAGTATTTCTGTAAAAGTAACCCGACAGCTCTCGAATCAAGAATGGTGTAGTAACGGAATGAAACATTTGGACCTTCATTGCGCATGCTCTCTGACAAAGCAATAAGGTACAGTGTATACATTGGAATAGAATGGTAAACATTTTTCCATTTTGTTTTCTGTCGGGGACAGGGTATTATCTTCGGAATAAATGGACAGGAACAGGGTTTTATTTCTTACCAAGCTGGACGAATCAACTCTCAAAACTAATAGAAACGCTCTAGCCTAATGTAACATAGTATCGCTACAGTTTGTGTTCTTTTTTTCGTATGTCTTTTTTATCAATTTATAGGGAACTGCATACGTGTTGGTCCAAGAACTATGTTTGTCAACTGTAATGTAGGAATAGAATAAATAATTACTAAATAAGCAGGGTGCCAGTCTCGAATTTGGGAAACAATGAATACCGTATTTAATACTTCTAAATAGGACATTTGCTACATTATCAGACGTGGAATGTTTCACTTTTAATTTTCAGAGTTTTTCATCAGTGTTTTCAAAATCTATATAGATTATGTCTTTGCACTTATGCAACTTCCTGCACGACGTGAGAGACGACTAATGGAGACAATCTCTTTGCCGTGGGTTGCTTTCCGTGTCAATGGAGGAGATGATCGGGGAGATGCCGCTTTGTTGCCAGTCCAATACAACACTACTTCAACTTCTGGTTGGACAGGCTTTCAGGAGGGCCCGGTCTGGTCAATCGGATAGTCATGCCAAGCTACATTGGCTATGTCAACGGCAACTTCAGTTTCCATATGTCCCCTGACTTTTTAATGTCACCATTACTACTAGGGGAAACCTATACAATTATGGTTGGAGCCTTAGAAAGGACATTGCCTCTGAGGACTATGGTAAGGGTCAGTCGAGAAACCCAATAAATCAGCTTGAATCTCTGTCCCCTTGTTGAGCTCCAAGGCGGGTGGCGACCACAGGTGAGGAAATAATGTTCTTCCACTATGAGAAAACACACCAAACAAACAATCAGTAGTGGGAGACCTGGTCTAAAATAGACCAGGAACAATTCGGCCAGTGATTCGGACGAAGAAACTGTTCCGCGTCAAGGAAAATTACAACGCTTTTTCATCATAGTCTCGACAGATAAGAGCCAAAAAGTAACCAAGCTCTCTTTGTTCTCATTGCAAAAGCTCGTCAGGGTCTGGCTGGGGAGCCAAATAGTGTAAGCAAAACTCAAAACTCAGTTCGTGCAAATTATTTGTGTGTGCAACTAAAAAGCGTGCTCTGATAATCAGCTTCGCATAAAGCGGTTTGTGGAGACACCCATCACGGTATCTCCGCATAAATCTCTGAACTTATGAAGAAGTGTCTTGCGATCTATGGTTTTAGCTGTAGTGAGTCTGAGCTGCTAGACATTTGCAGATCTCAGAACATGTCCCAAGTGAAACGAATCAACTTTGCCGAAACGGCATGCTGATTCCAACAAACACTTTCATATTGACGTTAAATGGCGCCACTTTCCATGCATCTATCAAAGTCGGGCTCTTAAACATCCTAGTCACCGTTTCATCCCAAATCACTGCTGATGCTTTATCTACCTGAAATAAGGTCATAACAAAAGTGGCTGCAAAAGGAAACCACTATGCCCCAGAAAAAGGTAGCAGGGTCACCAGGGATCATCATGCAATGATAAAATCTCATGTGCGAATTGCCAGAACGTATAAGCCTCTTATTCCAGAGACTGCCCTAAGTGGAAGCACGGGAAGGAAATACAACAGGCAAAACATGGAAAAGGCCTGAGCTTCCATGAGGCCAGAAAGTTTGTTGAAGCTTCAGCTTCTCTTACCACTAGAAGCAAGTCCAACGCGAACGCGACTAGAATGGAAAAGAAACCTTCTGTTAAGTCTGTCTGTACCAAGACTGACATTTCATGGCCACAGGACGACACCAAACTCAATTCTTCACGCGTCCTAAACATGTGCAAGCATCGAACCAAACCAAGAGAGAACCAAACAACGCAAGTAATCCATGTAACAGTGTGTCAAATAAGAAACCCAAGACTACTGGCGACAAACCGGTTACTTCCGGTGCACAAAAATAGGAGTAAACTGTTGGCCGCAGTGGACAATAAAACAGCGCGACAGTTAAAAAACCAAACAATACTAGTGCAAAACAGGTTAGATCAGGTGTACAAGGAGAGCAGCAAACCACTGGCTCCAGTGGTAATGCATGCTCAAAATGGAACAAAGAGAGAATGAAAATATCTACTAGATTTCGGAAAGGATGAGACTATCTTCAGTAAGTCTGGAGAAAGAATGGAAATTGGACAGCGCCTGATACAACGCCAGGAAATCTCACACAAGTCTCGTACTTCCACCAATTACATGCATATAACGACACAATAATATTGTGAAATGTCAGAGGTTTAAAGACAAATATTGATGAAAAAGTCATCCATTAAAAACGTACCCAATGGCTGTCTGCATTCTGGAGAAATGTTTTAAAAGAAAATAAATAAATGTACCCACCTACAACAGCTTTTCAAGAAATACTGATAAGGCCGCTGGAGGAGTGTCTATCAGCTCAGAAAAGAAACCTCTTCACAGACAATTAATCTCAATACCACGCTACAAGCTATAGTAGTGGGTGTGTTCATACACAAACCTCTTATACTTTGCTTATTGTCTCTTCCTCCCAAGCACTACAATCAATCAATCTGATCTTGACCATCTTACTGAACAGTTACCAGCACTTTTTCTTCTACTCTGACTTTAACGACCATAATACATTTCAGTGCTGCAAAAATATCAACGAGAGAGGAGAGAAAAAGACTTTATTTCAAAACACAATCTTTGTCTTTTTAATGATAAGTCGTGTACCTACCTGACACCTGCTTACTCCTCATTAGACCGGACTATCTGTGATCCATCCGGGAAAAAAAAATCAAAATCGTATAACTGGGCAGACAGTATGCAACTCATGTCTTTCTGTAACAACAAAGGGGCATTATGGCGATTTCTTGTGTAGAGATAAGATACAGTCCCTAATGACAGTGTCTCCTCTTTTGGAGAACATTTGATATATTGTATGATCCTAGTTTTTAAATTAGTTTTACTAGAAATCTCATGATGAAAAAATAAAAATCATCAGTCGGAGAGGCGTATTAAGTGTAGAAAATTTGACTTTTTGTTTGACATCATCTACTGACGCAAATCTCTCTCACTCGGTGTGTAGAAAATCGGTTTGCACTACACTACCTTTTGCACTCTTTAAAACCTATGACAAATACATAACAATTACTATTTACTTCTTAATTTTTTTAATCAGTTGTTTCCTCTCCTTATCTAGACATATAATTTGGAGCAAGTCACCGTGAATAAGTAATAAATATTTCTCTAAATGCCGTATAAATACGACCGGAATTGTTTCATTTGCGCTACATTAATGCAATTTGATATATCAATTAAAGTTAACAAGTTTAAGCCAAATAGAATTAGTCCGAGCTCATATATACCTATTAAAGATAATAAATCCTTATAAATTTGACATGTTGCTTCAGAATTTCTGTTAATTTTATCCTTAAATGGCTTTTAAGATATATGTTATACCTAATTAAAAGTTATCTAGAGCATGATATATGGGAAATGCTGCGTAGCTGAGGTTTTCTTAATAGCTTTTAACCAATAATGCTGTAATTTAAGTTCGCTTAATTCTATCGCACTCCGAACGCGCAGTATTTGGGCATACAAATTCGTTTGTTTTGCTTTCCTTTCCCACCATATAAATGACATGTTGATTCGTGCTGGACTGCTATTTTATCCACGGTTACAAGGCTATTATTTTATATGCTCCAGTGACGTGGGGGGTATCACCATAATTAGATCAACTAGATTTTGTATCGTTTCTTATAAGCACTGTTACTGAAGATTAATATTATCATTATAAATTATCTGCGACTGGTTAATACGCAGGTAGGAAGTTGAAGAGGAAACCAGACATTATTTATCCATTTAGGACTTCCAATTAGGGTAAATCACATCGGAACAAGTTTGGATGTATTCCATGCCTCTCGATGTTGGGCGTCTATGAATCTCTACCATGGAATTTACTCATGGTGATTTCCTACTCTAAATTTACTGGTTAGTGGTTGAGGTATAGCTTTCTTTATAAAGTAATTTTCTAAATATGAATAAATTATGTCTGTATAAAGCTAAATTTGATATGATATCGGACATAAGTATACTGTAGAACTGGGCATTTCGAGTAAAATCTCTTTTGGATGATCTAGTCTTTTCTTACACATGGAACAATCAGTTTGATATTGTGATTCCAGTCAGTGAAATAAGAGATAGAGGAGGTTTAGATCAGTATAAGCAAAAATGGATATCCTCTGTGAGGTCATCAAACAAGCTAGAGTATTATTCCTTGTATAAAGATTATTCATCATTTGAAGAGTACATAGATGTGATAAATGAAGCTCGTTTGAAGAATACTTGGATGTGATAAATGAGGCTTGGTTAAAATTGGAAGTAGATTTAGAACAATATCGCATAACTTGATAGAAATGGGTCATTATGAGTGAGTACCAAGGAACGAGCGGTTATGTAATAGGTGTAATATAAGAGCTGTCGAAAAGGAATATCATTTTATGCTTGTTTGTCCATTATGAAAGGAATTGAGAACAAAATATATATTTACCACGATATTACTCATAGCATGGCAGAATATAGAAAAATGTAAAGCCATTATTTATGCAAATTCAAAGAGAATCCTAATTGGATTGTCTACATTTTTATACTTTGCGCAAAAGAAAAAGTCAGAAAACAACTAATTGTGTATAAGTAATAATGAGTATATTGGATTCTAAGACTAATGGAATAAATTATAATTTGGTCTGTACATTTATGTAAATTCAATGGTAATTTGTTTAACTAAATTAAATCAATGTTATATTTAAGACTGAATAGAATTATGTTACTTATCATCTGCAGTAAGACACCCTCACGTATGTAGCTATAAATTGCTTTTGCAATTTAATGCTATATAAAGTTTGTGTTCTGTTCTGTTCTCTTCTGTATTTGATATATTGACCTTGGTCCGTTTTTTAAGTCGGTTAAAAAATGAGATCGCTTTATCAACCTACTTTAACTAGGACAGTTTTGTGTGCCATTAAAAACCTTTCATTTTATTTTTGTCAGAGACGGTGGGCCTTTTCACGCACATTCGCTTGAGCGTATGATGACGAGAGAGAAACAAATCATTATTGTACAATTCACTCTTTTTATATGTGTTATCTTTTAAAGATATCCTATAATGTTACTAACCATATAATGGTTTCTACATAAATGATAAGTCTTTCCTTCGTCTAACCGTATTCGTCTGGCAATCTTATATTGATGCAGCCTTCTTTCCTTGCTCGTTTTCGACAAATTATTGTATGTTACTAATTTTCCATTTCATGTGGTAGACCAACAAACTTTCATGCTTTACAAGCAAAAAAAAAGACAAAAAAAAAGACAAAAAAAAAAAAAAAAATTTAAAAACCACTACACTGTAACAATATAAAATTGCTATTAAAGTGAATATGGTGGTACGTTATCGTTCCAATTTCGTGCCCTGCGAAACGGAATCTCTCTTCGGGAGTAGGGGTCAATCTTATTTGCCAGGAGCATATACACATTGACCCATGATTCATAATCATAACAATTTCGACAACAATTAAATAATATTACTACCATGTGTATACCACGGGTTTCTTCCTTAATGTTGAAAGCTTTCTTCGATTAGGTGCAATGTACTTGGGAAAAAGGCAGAAGATCATGTTGATATTAGCAATGTGATCTTGAAACAAACCTTGCGAAACCAACGTTGTTTAATTTGTTTAGGAGATCTACTAACCGTTTTCTTATTTGACCATTCCTATAAATCATAGTGAACAGAAAGGAACTCAGTCTGGGTTAATGTATTATTTTCATAAGCTAAACACAATGTGTTTCTTTTGTTCCATGAAAAACATGTTCAATTTTCAAGCCATATATCTGGATACGTCCAAAGCCTTTTCGGCAGCTACATAATCGAAAAAGCAGATTAAAGAGGATCAAGGTTTAATGGTGAGGCAGCGCCTATATCAGAAAATCAAGTTTTAATGATGAGGCAGTGTCTAGATAAGAGGACAAATTCTGACAAAATATATTGTGATTTTTTCTCAAGTTTAATATAAAAAAAGTAATTATTAAAGCAAGTTTTTAAAATTCCTTTCATGAAAACTCTTAATTTTGCCAACGTACACGTCAGAAACAAAATAGAGAAGAAAGGCATGCGAATTGTTCTTCCGCACAGGTACCCTTTGCTATCTGGACCCATTTAGGACCAAATCTTCCCTATCCTTGCCTTTCCTTTTTCATAATTTAGCCAGTTATGTGCAAAATGTAAAGGTCCTTGAACTCGTCCTATGTACAGTTTACCCATTAGTTTTGTTTCTTTGTTGGGATCAAAAACACTATATACAATCATTCATGTCTTATATAGACACCTTTGGGAAGTGAAAAAATTGGCTTTACAACACACACACACACACACACACACACACACACATGCGCACGCGCGTGTGTACCAAGAAACGAGCGGTAATAAGATAAGTGCAATATAAGAGCTGCCTAAAATGAATATCATTTTTTGCTTAGTAGTAGGAAAGTGACGTTGCAGAAATTTGAAATACTATTGCGAAAGGGTAGTTCCTTCCAAAAAGGAAAAATGAAGTCAAAAATGTGAAGTCAATATCTTGTCTCTCTCACTGTATATATATATATATAGATAGAGAGAGAGAGAGAGACAGACAGACAGACACACACACACATACGGCATTTAGAGACTCATACAGCGACAGACAGACAGAGAGTTTATTGTGATCAACACGCTTTAGCCGGGGATATTGTGATACTCTGTGATACTCTGGATCTAAGCCTCCTTTTTTCTGTTCGATACCATAATTACTCTTGAGAACGGTTGGGTGAAAATTTACATAATTTTCCAGTTACGTTGCCCTTGAGGTAACTATCGGCAAGAGTGTGTCATCCTTGGTTCTCACTCCTGGTGTCGCAGGAAAACCATAAAGGTCAAATGTACGAAAACATTTATTTTTTTAAATTTTTTTTTTGGGTTGTGGTGGTGGTGGTGTTTTAACCAAACTTTATATTTTCAGTTGTAGCAGGAAGACGTGTCAGATACGTGACTGATTTTGCATTATGACCCCTGGGCCACTTGGAGGGAATTTAGTACAGGAGGTATCGTGTCGGGATGGAATATGCAATAGAAAGCGTTGCGATTTGCGATGGCGACTCATTGCTGTTGCTCTACTTACTGTTCATTTCGTGGTTACAATTGTTAGCTTAACCCCATGTATTTGCTTGACATGTTTTAAACTAGGAACAATATTGAAAGCATTTGGTTATGTACAAAAGAAGATTTTGGCATTATTGTAATCTCAACTATGTTGATATTTCAACTAAGATTTTTTTAAATCTCTCGACACAATGAACGAATTATATTTAACATCTGTTAATACACAATGCTCTTGAAATTTACGGTTGTATAAAACTGGGCTATTCAGTTATATTTGTATTAGATTAAAACACCAAGATATCATGTCAGCATACAGGAGAACGACCGCAGACACAAATTTAATTACTTAACAAGCACTCATGAAATAGTAAGCTGATGCAGCTGTTATTGTACCCCTACATATGACTTAACATATATTCCCAAATACTCTTTCCGCTAATAGACAATTCGCAATATTCCCAAATACTCTTTCCGCTAATAGACAATTCGCAATATTCCCAAATACTCTTTCCGCTAATAGACAATTCGTAATATTCCCAAATACTCTTTCCGCTAATAGACAATTCGCAATATTCCCAAATACTCTTTCCGCTAGCAGACAATTCGCAATATTCCCAAATAATCTTTCCGCTAATAGACAATACGCAATATTCCCATATACTCTATCCGCTAATAGACAATTCGCAATATCCGCAAGAATGTCATGTTGAAAGAGTCATTTAAATGCATAAGGCAGATGAGCAATACATGTTCATGCTTTTATTAAAATGTACATCATTTGAATAACACCCTCTTCTTCCAAGTTCCGTATCGTATTACAAGTTTATTTTCTACGCATGCAAAATTTCCTTGTGTGTTTGGTATAAGAAATATGAAAACCTGTTTCACTGACACGTGTCAGGACTGTGTTTGAACTGAAAATCTAAAATCAGTGTTGAATTCAGTTCTTACCACACTCGTCAGTCACTGTCATTTATAACACAGTAAAAAATATTCTTTATTTTAAAAACCAAATACATGTGACATCGATTGACAAACCACCATTACGTGCAGCATCACTACAGCCACCTCACTTAGTAATGTCATTGATGTTACCGCTGTTGATTCCAGATGAGTGTAGATTCATTCTCATTCATTTTTCTGCCAGTTCCATACAAAATACAGGTCCAAGCACAATATTCTAAATAATTGCCATAATAAGTTCCCAATTTAAAACAAAAAACAACAATAACAACAAAAACCCATAAAGAACAACAACAACAACATAAACTTCTGTAATATTTGATACAAGGCTGCATAGAAAAAAAAACGAAAAAAAAACCCATGTATAGTTCTGTTGAGTAATATATTACAATACTTGGCATTTCTGACCATTATTTCCTCTGTGAAGTCTTGATCAAAGATATAATTAATATGCATAGGAATTATACAAGTTTGAATACTTGTAAAAAATTTGTAATAAAAGAGGCTAATGGAGATTAAACCTTTAAAAAAATGTGATTCATGTTTTTAAATACTTTATCTAAATTGCCTATTTAATATTGATAAGATATTTACATCTTTAGAATTAGTCGTAATGGTCTAAAAAGGGAATATATATTTTGCAGTTTTATTTGTATATACTGTTACAAAAATTGGGGACACATTACAGATGGGTCTTTTATGACCAATTGTGTTGTCCTCGTTAAATAAAAATTATTATTATTATTATTATTATTATTATTATTATTATTATTATATGTAACATTATAAACATTTAAAAAGTTGTCATTTACTTTCAACGTCTATGGGATTTTCATCATTTAACTCATTCCTCTTATTTTTGCTTATTTTAACTTATCAGATCGTCTAATTTGAAGAATATTAAGTTTTTTAAAAGCCACTCCATCATGTGACAAATGTTCATCTACTTATTTGTCTATTATAATCTTGATAATTTATAGTTTTCCTTTCTTTTCCAGTTTTCCATTTATATCATAATCCCTTGTATCCTCTGCCATGTGACATTTACCACTGTTCGGCAGTTTTATGAGGTCCCGTGTCCCTCTGTATAATAACATTAGTTGATACAATTAGCTCCTTTTCACTGTACCGTCAAGTAATAACGACCTATCGCTTCAGATGGAAGCCGATAGCTCTGCGCTAGGCCGAAATCAATTAAGCCATAATTTGATAAATGCGATAAAATCACAACTGATTGCGAGTCGCAAGGACTAATGCCGTAAGATAGACCAATAGAAAAGTTCAACAGCAATCCAATTTAGAAACTCCGCCCATTTATCGCTCTCTAACCACATCCAAATGTCCATTTACGTGGTGGGGAGTGGTCTATGTAAATACTAAAATCAGCAGTGGGGGATGATAGTTGTAGACAATACAGTATAGCACCTAAATTGTCCAAGATGCGTTAGCTGTTACGACTCCTTCTTGCGTGTGAGAATTTGTAGGTAATCACACGGTAGCTCTATACACACGAAAATATCGAAAACAGTAAAATCGCTCGAAAAAGAGAATTTGTGGTACGTGACTAAAAGAGTTAATATCGAAAAAGACAAATCTGTGTTACAACCGTATCGGTGTGATTGTCATGACGGCGATAACTGTGGTACCGTGTCCAAGGCGTTCGAAGGCGTTTACTATTGATTCCATTATAGGTAAAGATAGTGAGAAAACGGAACCTTCTACTTCACAAAATAGTCACACGAAATTCCGAGTAACAGAAAATGTACACGTGGACAGAATTCACAGAAAAGAGGTAGATATTGATGATGGTGACGCTTTACATGTAGTGTTACCCGGCCGAAATATCAGAGACTTACGTGACATTAGGGACTTTGTTTTCTACAACGACGCCTCCAGAGACATTTTAGAGACTATGGCCCCCGGGAATTCATTAAAACATTTTCACGACGCGTTTTTACATAATACAGTTCCCTGTGGATCCTCTAGGCTGTGTCGACATCCTCTGTCATCGTTGAATGGACCTGGAATGCATTCTCAACAAATTCCATCTGTGTCACCAATCCACCCAATGGTGCTAAATAGCACGAGAGACTTTCGAGACATGTACCCTTATTTGGCTGATAGATACCCGGGGTATTTTATGCCAAGATTTGGAGGTAAGACAAAGAATAAGACTGTATCAAATGTTTGTTCTACAAACCTATTCAATGTTCACAATTTCTTCTCTAACTTTTCAATTAAATGACAACATGCTTTTCTTCCTTGCTTCATACCAGCATCAAAGGAGGCTTTTTTTCTCTTCTTGTCTTTCGGAGGTTTCATACACTGCAGCTCACTAAAACGTATTCCGGATTTACAATACTTTGAATTCATTAAATGCATTACATGTCTATAATTTAGATGAGACAGTAACAACTAGGAAAGAATCAAATAATTTTTCTTAAAGGTTGTTTTATTATTTATACTTAAAATGACAATGGGCACATAAGGAAACGAAACAACAACAACAATAATAACAACAACAACAACAGCAATAATAATAATAATAATAATAATAATAATAACAACAACAACAGCAATAATAATAGTAGTAGCAATAATACTAATACTAATAATAATAATAATAATAATAAACTGTATGACATTAAACAGTATCATCCATAAAGACAGACATAATTCAGTCCCATGGGCTTGGCTTCTTGCTTCACATTTTAAATACGATTATGTTTACAATTAGGTCTGGGAAAACTTCTCTTATCGGCTTTTTTTAAAATTATTATTATTATTATTATTATTATTGACAATGCAATTTTCAGCCTGTAAAACGTGATCAGCTACATAGTACTCACTTAGCACATACTTGTAGGATACGTGATGCAATTATGCATTGTCCAAATTTCTTCGTAGCTACCCTCAACCATAAGACAGACATTTGTTTAGTCCAGGCTTTGTTTTGTGGAGTTTAACGCCATTTTTCAGCACATGATACATGGAGGCCAGTATATTTGGTTGGGGAAGAACCTGGGAATACCCCGAGAAGAAGCACTCACCCACGGGAAGCTACTGGCAAGCTTTCTCACATACCCGCGTTGGTCAAGGTTGGTCACGCGGGCAGACGTGAGACGTGTGAGTGATCTGTATAAAGACGAGCTCCTTAGACCACTCGGACACACGGGGCCCCCTTTTTTAAGTCAGGCACACCAACGTGCGAAGTATCCCATCAATGTTTTGTGTTGTTAGATAGTTGTGATTATATACTTCTTCACAAGCAGCCTCTTCTCAGAAGTCAAATATCCTAACTTGTCAGCTGCGATTGTCGTTAAATCTGCAACATTTTGTGGGAAGTTCATACTACCGTAAAAGGTGTACGTACGCTCGATTGAAATAAAATGACTTAACCATTTGTTGTTGTGATGTTGAACAAAAATTGTTCTAAAACATATGCATACAAAGTTGTCGTAATACTACTACTACTACTAATAATAATAATAACAAGAAGAAGAAGAAGACGAAGAAAAAGTAGAGAAATATATGTCGGGATAAGGTTGTTGGCAACTACTGTTTATATATTAAGACTCACGGAATAATGAGAAAATATAAGATAGTAACAATTGAGAACAACAAGGTCTGCTGACATAGATCATATGTCAAAATAATGAGTCGTATTCTTTCAAATAAATCTTTAGATATATTTGTACAAACTGGTAATTTTATATTGACTTGTAGAATCTTTTGAAAGTAAAATATATCGAACTCAACCGAGGAATATGTGTACTATTCATATTCAGAGAGAGTATGTGTATGCAGGTTCAATGCATTTTTAGACAGACGCCTTTAATTAAAATAGCTTGTAATATAAAGCCAACCCATCGTTAGGAAATAAGCTTAGTTTAGTTTACATTGTGAGTTGATTGAGTATTATATATAGGTTAAGTTTAGAGCGGTTTTGTATTTTTCTTCTTTTTAACTTAACCTATAAGACGCAAGATAAAGGGAACAAAACAGTCGTACATTTGCTGTTGACAACTTTGGCATGAGATAAAATTAGTATTGATGCTCTAAATTTGTCTATTTCGCTGGAAAGGAATACCTGACAAAGGTATCAGGTTTAGCCCTAGCTGCAAATCTTCCAATTTGTTTTCAATTTCGTTGTTGTTTATATCCGTGAATTATATGTAATTATAGCCTTTATATGCAATGGATGTAATGGATAACAAAAATTATTGGTGGGAGACCAAATACAGGATGTGTGTGTGTGTTGGGGGGGGGGGGGCAGGAAATAATATAAGTATGATTACTCATTGGAGAACTTTTAAATACCAATAGAAAATGCAAGATACTGCAGAGAGAAAATGCAAGCAAAATGAGACAAATTGTTCCTGTTCTACCGTGCTTCAGCCCTGAAAATATATATCATTTATTTCCTTAGAGTCATTAAATTTTTACTGTCTTATAGACTTGCTTTGTGGCTGAGACAGTCAGTCTTGAAATTGTTCGGTTAGTTGCAATAGTTTGTACCGTGTTATGGTGGTACCAAAATAACTACTTCTTTAATTTAACATCTGACTATGTGTAAAATTCCATCTTCAAATTACTGTACTTTTCCTTTCTAAATATCTTACAAACAATGTTAAATTATAAAGCATTTAGTAAGCCATTTACACATTTCTTTATAATGATGTAAAATGGTAATTAATCCAGCAATATATTTTATAAAAGTCAGCTATTCAACAGTATAGTAAATATTAATGACTGTAAAGGACTTTAAAAATAATGTTGTCAATTTACGTTTTATTATACGGTTTTAATTGATAATTAACGTCATTTCATATTTTCAGATGCATACTTAGTCATGTACTTATGGTATTCAAGGCACATAAGAATAATTAATGTAATACGGTTCTCTTAATTAGAGGCATCAGGGTTAATTACTTACATGTTTAATTTGACAAATTTTATTGTAGTGTTTAAACAATAAATTCCATTTTTTTCTCTCTCAAGTGGCACTATGGTTTCTTAAAATAGACAGATCGAGATTTTACTCGTATAGTCTAATATTTCAAGTAAATTGTGTACTTACTATATTGAAATGCCTGAGTTTGCTTCATGTTTTACGTGAAACTGTTTTTAGGTGAATCAGGTTAGTCATGCGCAAAACAAAATTCATTGCAGACCATCTCTCTCTCTCCCTCACACACACACACACACACACACACACACACACACACACACACACATATATATATATATATATATATATATATAGAGAGAGAGAGAGAGAGAGAGAGAGAGAGAGAGAGAGAGAGAGAGAGAGAGAGAATTACAATGAATCATACCTACCGATCAATTTGTCGGTGATTCTGAATCAATTATGTATCATTGTATTTAAAATTAAGTTTATAAAATTATTGTGAGACGTAATTTTTTTTCTTCAGGTTTATCATGAATTTGATTTCTGATTGAAATATTATATCTGGGATATCTTTTTATGCTTGAAAACCCCAAAAGCAGGATTTGCAATTTCGATATTATCAATGTCAATATCAATATTCTAACGATTTAATTAATTGCAGAAAACTAAAAGCTTTGATTAACGATTAAAGGACGTATGCGTTTCATAATGCTAAGACAAATCTTGTTATACTTTATACATTCATGGAAACTAGTTATTCCTTCATGTCCCTGCAATTTTAGGCTTCCACATCGTCTGAGGCGAGAGAAAATTATGTGACACCTGAACAAATTACTACAAATAAACTAGGCAATTAAAGTCCAACATGACATACGATTGATAGATTATTTAGCCTACAAGTCTAGAAATATACAAACATGCATTCAGTATCTCCTGGCCCTAAATATGAAGATAGGTTATTTTATAATTGATATAAGAGTAAAGTATCATTATTTCTTATCACTTATAACAGAAGAGTTTAAGGGTTTTATTTTATTTACTTTTATTTTTTAATTTATATACATTTGACAGAATTTTAACATCTTCACCTTTTATCTTGTGTCTTGCAGTACTTCATGTTTATATTTTGAAGGGTTTATCGTCCTAATTTTTGTGTGTGCAATTCTTTATATGTACATTTTTAGAACTTTATTTTTAATCAACATCATATTGCCATTACTGTGGTAACGTGCCTTTAAACCCTAATACATAAATACATACATAATTTGAACGCCGACACATATGTTCCTCTCATTGTATGCTTCATATCTATTTCATGTATATAATAACTTCATGTTTAATATACATTACTAGCTTATAACAACTACATTTCAGATCAAATATATGTTATACTGAATATATTAATTATATGGCTTGCCGCATACTTATGTCTAAATTGTTGGATGTTCTTAAAAAATGCCTTGTATTGAAAATAATATATATAGTTTTATATTCCTCGTGCTTTCCATACTGGATATGATATTAATGAAATTGAGGAAGAAAATATGATATTAATGAAATTGAGGAAGAAAATATGATATTAATGAAATTGAGGAAGAAAATATGATATTAATGAAATTGAGGAAGAAAATATGATCTTAATGAAATTGAGGAAGAAAATATGATATTAATGAAATTGAGGAAGAAAATATGATATTAATGAAATTGAGGAAGGATATTAATGAAATTGAGGAAGAAAATATGATCTTAATGAAATTGAGGAAGAAAATATGATATTAATGAAATTGAGGAAGAAAATATGATATTAATGAAATTGAGGAAGAAAATATGATATTAATGAAATTGAGGAAGAAAATATGATATTAATGCTGAGGTCTAATGGCAATCACTGTACTTTTGTAAATACATTGGCATGTTTAGTGTCTTCAGTATTCATTAATGACACTTTAATGTTCCTGTTTTACTGACTTTCTTTTATTTGCTCTTCAAAAGTGATTAAATTCAGTTATTTTCATTATTACACAATTGTAATAGGAACATTAAAGTCATACATACATACATACATACATACATACATACATACATACATACATACATACATACATACATACATACATACATGCATACATGCATACATACATACATGCATACATACATACATACAAACATACAAACATACATACATACATACATACATACATACATACATACATACATACATACATACATACATACATACATACATACATACATACATACATACATATGTACATACATACATACATACATACACGATGACTCAAATGCAAAAAATTATGATTGAAATTTTTGTCTTCCAAGGTGACTGACTTTTATGACATGGAGGATAAAGTTCGTTTCGATAAACATTCACTTATTACAAATCATTTCAAAGACCAATGTCGGTTCCAATATGATTTACAACATGTACTGTAAAAATTGTCCGCAAATTCTGACGTCTATAATGACTATTATCAACTTACTCAAATGCAGCACGATGGAGGCAGTTATAAAAGTCCATTAATGAATATCCTTTATGTTTTTCCAGTACCTGGAACTCCTGGGTTACACTTCCATCCATACCGGAAGCCCAAGCGGATCCGAACAGCTTTCTTACCTTCTCAGTTGCTACAATTGGAAAAGGCATTTGAGAAAAGCCACTACGTCGTG
Organism: Margaritifera margaritifera; assembly: GCA_029931535.1. Classification (NCBI taxonomy): domain Eukaryota; kingdom Metazoa; phylum Mollusca; class Bivalvia; order Unionida; family Margaritiferidae; genus Margaritifera; species Margaritifera margaritifera. Next base: position 684,152 of record JAQPZY010001236.1, on the reverse strand, counting down.
GGACAGGAGAGGAAAGATCTGGCCGCGGGACTGCAGCTTTCAGAAACACAGGTAAGGATTTTACTCCCTAATTTAGGTTTCTTTAGTAATTTGTAAATAAATAAATAACTATTTAGTATAACCACCACCTTGAATTTAATTTGTTATTTTTGTAATCGATTATCCAGCTCCAGCTTAACTATGTTTATTTTCGTTTAATGTGAGGTCACGAAGTATGACAGTGAAACAATGAATATGATATTTTTTTTAAATGCAAGTTTACAAAGTATCATAGTAAAACAATGAATATGATATTTTTTAATGCGAGTTTACAAGGTATCATATTAAAACAATGAATATGATATTTTTTAAAACGCGAGTTTACAAAGTATCATAGTGAAACAATGAATATGATATTTTTTTTAAAACGCGAGTTTACAAAGTATCATAGTGAAACAATGAATATGATATTTTTTTAAAACGCGAGTTAACAAAGTATCATAGTAAAACAATCAATAAGATATTTTTTAAATGCGAGTTTACAAAGTATCATAGTAAAACAATCAATATGATATTTTTTAATGCGAGTTTACAAAGTTCCATAGTAAAACAATGAATATGATATTTTTTTAATGCGAGTTTACAAAGTATCATAGTAAAACAATGAATATGATATTTTTTTAATGCGAGTTTACAAAGTATCGTAGTATAACAATGAATATGATATTTTTTTAATGCGAGTTTACCAAGTATCGTAGCATAACAATCAATATGATATTTTTTTAATGCGAGTTTACAAAGTATCGTAGTATAACAATCAATATGATATTTTTTTAATGCGAGTTTACAAAGTATCGTAGTATAACAATCAATATGATATTTTCAATCTATGTCTGCAGTAACATGCACGCTAAAGTTTAAATAATGTTTTGCAAAGAAAGCAACTACTAACCAAATACTTCTATATCAGACCAAATGTACCAAAGTTTAAAGAATTATTGAGTTCTCAGAAAGTTGGCGTTTTAAGAAATCTCTCTAAAATGATTGATATTTATTTTATCAAAATTTCGTTAATTTAAAATCATCTTTACTCGATGTGTTTGTTGTTCATTCATTTTTTTTTCTGAAAGAGAAAAGTACCATAGGTTCATCATTGTAAAATAATGAGTGTACAACAGATTAATTTGTGTTTCATTTATCGTAAGTTATATCCTGTCTTTCCAATTATGTCAACATCCATGTATTTAAGTTTGAACTTGTTCGTATTCCATTGGAGTATTGATCATGATATTGCTGTCAATCTGAGTTAAATTGTAACTACTGTGTACAACATTATATCATCCATGACTATTGTATACGCATGCAAAGTGTGATACTAATATTTTACCTCATATGTTGCGTATTGCAACTGAGTGTAATAAAGAATTTGTCATTGTCTAACATGATTCACATAGATAATGAGTTTTCTTCTGAAGAAAGATATAAAAGTTTTCAGATTGTAAAAGTTATTAAATTTAATGCATTTTTTTAAAAATTATGCAACCTATACTACCTAAAAAGTTTGTAATTAACGTTAAAAAAATTATAATAAAAAAAAAAAACAAGAGACTCAAAACAACGTGCTTTATGATACTCTTTGAAGATAGCTCAGAGACAACAGTTAATTCCAAATATAAATCCTTAATCGTGTTATTGATCAGAACTTCCGTTGTTACAATTTTTTGTCTCTGTCAGCATGTCGTTTATTGAATAACCACCACATTATCATTATTTTTTTTTACCATGGCTGAAGATTTATGAACATGAGCATGCGTCTTGTCATAATGTCACCAGTCACTGCTAAACATTTGTACTTTGTTTACGGTATCCTCTCCTGATAATTTTATACCGAAGTATGTCGCGTGTGTAACATGTGTAATTAACCCCTTGTAACATGTGTAATTAACCCCTCTGTATTTTTTTCTTCTCTTTTTTCCAAGAAACATACATTCATTGTAATTTGTCATTTGCATTTCTTCATATACAGACAGAATAATAATAATCACCATATTTATATCGCAAACAAAGCTATTTTGATAAAAGGGCCTTTGAGTAGTTCAAGCAGGCGAACTTAGACTCAACTACTCTTAATGCCACGCAATCTAAATCGCAATGATTGTTTTAAAAATGTTTTATACGATTTTCAGCTTAATCGACTGAGATCCAAATTAGTCATGTATCATTATAGAAGTAATTCTGTAGAGAACCTTAATGTGCAGATAAATGCAAAACGTATCACATACTCAGATTACTTTCTAAATTATCACAAAAATGATGCGAGATGCGTTTTATTTTCGCAGGAATATTGTATGGTTTAGTATTTTGGCTGTTTGCAAAGTGTCTGACAACTACGAGGAGCTTAAAAGTAATATTGCAAGAAGGCTACCGTGATAAGTTAATGTTTTTCATTATTCAGTAAATGTTACCAGTAGTCTTACTTCGAGCGATGGACACTCGCGACCAACCACAAACCCCAAGTCCCAACGGAAATCTCGATTGTCTGCAGTTAGTCAATTTAAAGGCAATCAAACGCTTCTTTTATTGGCATTTGATTGTGACGATACGGACGTCTATCTTGATAGCGTTCCACTTACGTCCTTGAGGGCAACAACAATTACAATTTAATTCCTTGAGGGCAACAACAATTACAATTTAATTCCCCAACGCTCTCAATAAAGTCAGCATTACGGCTGGTGAAATGTGCACTAATAAAGCCGTCATGATTAGAAATTAGCCGTACTCTTCTCAGAAAGACTCAAAAGCTTTCTCTTTTGCTTGAATGCATTTAAGTTAACTCCGCCGTTCCGGTCAGTCTGAAAAGCAACCCGAAGCGAAATCGCTTTTAATGACTTACACGATGAGTGCAAATCAGATTATAAAGAACTATCATCCGCCTGGTTTTATCTCTTTGTTGCTTGGGATCAATGAGAGATAAAATGTTGCTTGGCCACACCCAACACTACTCAGGTCTAATTGGCCTTTTGACCACCAGGGTCGAACACTGATTCTGCGCAATAGATAAGTTTAAATTATCAAATCTTGTGATATTCGGTAAAGGATGTGTAAATAGTATCATCAAAAAGGAATGAATTGAGATCTTTCGATCTGTGATCATATCAGTTAAAATCTTGATTGTTTTATGGCCGCTACATTCTCTTAGGAAGGGGCACCTTATAGAAATAGATATAGACTTACCCCAAATTAAATTAAGAATGTATATACATGTGTTGAGATTAAACCGGATCTCAGTTTTCCATAACAATTGATGTTGACGTGCTTACTTGCTTTCAATCTTTTTTTAATTAAAGCTTTTGATAAATTCTTACTTAAGTGACAATATTATACAGTCATCGACATTTGTTGAGGTAAATATATAGATTTACGAACCAGTAAACCTCATATTGACCTCCGCCGATAGGTTCACTGGTTTAGTTATCTTTATGATCACCTGAACAAAGGTTTATACTTATTTTGTCATATTATTTAGTGTAAACGATGCAATTCATTTTGCTTGGAGCTGTACAAATGCCAGTTCACTTGCATAAGGTAAAGAACTTAAGGTTATAGAATCATGTACAAGTCAATGACTTCACGATCATACGGCATGACGAACCATCACATATCACGCGACGTTGTGCCATCCAATGAAAACCCACCTCTCACGAGAAGCACCTGATGCTTAGTGCATATTATTCATTTTCAGGTCAATACATAAATCAATATAGCACAAAGTGTCAAATAGAAAAATAATATCAATTGTGGATACAGTGTGGGAATGCTGTTTGGCGCCTCGAATCAAACTTTTAGGCTGCAGGACGATTGAGCAAACGTTCCAATCAATCAATCAATCAATCAATCAATCAATCAATCAATCAATCAATCAATCAATCAATCAATCAATCAATCAATCAATCAATCAATCAATCAATCAATCAATCAATCAATCAATCAATCAAATCAATTTGATGTTTTGGTAATTGTTGTATGGGTGTCCGAAATTGGAAATAGCCCGAGTCAAATAGAAATAATATTATACTCTTATTTCTTAAATTAGAAGCTGCTGTGGCTCAATGCTTAGAGTGCCGGACTCGCATGCCAAAGGTCACGGGTTCGAATCCTGCCCAGATCAGATTC